>JARJDQ010005716.1:0-24715 GCA_030264215.1 Geostiba sp. GC000077 | reverse complement strand
CAGTATATTAAATAATTTGAAAATCCCGCGCTTTTTAAATTTCATTTTCTGAAATGAAATATAAATTTTATTGAAATTTGAAACTTATGAAAGATTCATATCTTTCATTGGAATCTGCATCACTAGTAATTATTATCCGTGCATTTATACACACTCTGTATACTGCATATTATAATACATAGGGTGTCCCATTAATCGCGTAATTCCTGTGGAGGTTTTATAGATGGCATTAAAAGAAGTACATTTAGCCAAACCTAATATCGTCAATCTATAAAACCTCCAGAGGAATTAGGTGACTAACAGGACACCCTGTATACTGCATATGAAGGCTCACATGTACTTTTTCCGTTCTCAGGAATTACCTCCCTGCATTTTACACGATCTTCCGTACTCAAGGGCGCGCAATCAAAGAGGAAGTCAAGCCGCATCCGGTGCTCTCCAAGTTGTATCGCGCCTCGGTGCCGGAGACGTTGACATTTCCCGCATATGAACTCCCAATGCGCTGTCCCCCGGTGCCGTGGACGTCTGTAACAAACGGCGGGTATTTAATAGCACCCTGCGAAGTCGTCCGGCTGCCGAGTCAAGCCACCGCGCAAAAGCAGCGAATGCGTGATGCGACTCCCAATAAATTGTTTCCTACGCTGGACTCGCTCAACCAGCTTGCTTCTGTGCCTTGGATGGTGAACACGGCGATCCTAGATGTGATCATGGAAGTGTTCCGCAATGGCGGGTCGGCGAAGCTGGACGTGCCGGAGCTGCCATCGTCGCTGCCGCAGCCTGCCGCCTCGCAGCCGGATATGACCAAGATGCAGAAGCATGCACTCTTCAGGCAGCGTCTGCAGTATCGCCGCAAGAAGGCCGAGATGTACTCGTTATGGTGCGATTGTTTATACAGGCTTTCACTTGCGAATCATGTAAGTACTGAAACTCACTACAAACTGGGTAGGCTTCAGCGCGGAGCGGCAGCGGAAATTGAGCGTAGCAAAAGTTGTAGTCTAGTAATAGGTGTACAATATATATATTACATTTAATAATCGATTCAAATCTTGCCTTTTGAACGGCCACGCAGAATTTGCATTGATTTCACCGCCCAACAGTAATTCTTGTGCCGAAGAAATTCGAGCTAATTTTATATGAATATGATACCCCGAATTCAAATATGAAATTCGTTTTTTCTTATCAGCTCTAGTTTTTGAGATATAACCGTTTTTTAAATTAAGGGTGTTGCTGAAAGAATGCGTATAGGTTGCAATGGTTACCATGCAATTTGTATGCTTTATGAGATGTATTCTTTCGCCATACAAACCATTTTCTGTAACTCAAAACATAAAACAAGCAACAAAAAAAAAAGAAATTAATCACATAGGCAGATAGAGAATAAGGCCATCTAAGTCATCAATTAATTATTCCACATTTTGGACGCTTCTTTTTCGAGATATTCTGGTATGAATATTTGAAGTCCCTTCTTAAACTCCATGCAGAAATCGGCTATCATATGCATATCCTATCTTTCTTGGCAGAGGAACTCCATAGTTTTGATATTGGCCAAATTTTCAGGAAAACTGTGGGCTACGCAACATTTCGGGAGCTCTAGAAAAAGTTTCGAGCACTCGACATTGTTTATTTCGGTATCAGCGGATACCCTGATAAATCCTCTTTCCAATTATATATAACATTTATAGGGGCACATGTTTTTTTTCGAGTTAGGGCTGTCTAAACAAATTTTCGTTTCTTCTTTGGTTTTCGTTAATTTTTACATAGAAATATTGTCCAAATTACATTTATTATAACTTATATCCACAGAACAGGAAAATCTCAATACGTATTAATAAGAATCATTATTACCGAGCTGATAGAGAAAAATGGATTGCACATTTTGATTCCCTAAATATAACTAAAATCAGCTTGAAAATCTTTGGCACCCAAAAAAATGTTCTTTTGTTGGCCAGTGTTATCAAAGATCATAAACCGTCCCATCGGCGATTCCACTAATACTGCAAAATTTGAATACCATGGCTATTGTAATTTTTGCGTGATGATGAGTTAAAGATGTGTTTTCTGGATCATAAAGAACTTCGCTCGCAACGCTCAATAACAACCATACTTCTTCAATAGTTTAAAACTATAGTTCCTAGAAATAACACCAAAAACTGTTTTGAATGAAGGAATAAATTTACATGTGCATATTCTTATTTTCCTTGCCAGTTTCGAAATGATATCTTCTGGTTGCCGCACAACATGGACTTCCGAGGTAGAGTGTACCCAATCCCACCGCATCTCAACCACCTCGGATCGGATTTGGCGCGTTCGATGTTAGTTTTCGCCGAGTCGCGACCCCTTGGCCCGCATGGCCTCGATTGGCTCAAGTTGCACCTCGTCAATCTCACCGGATTGAAGAAGCGCGATCCGTTGGACGCACGCCTCGAGTTCGCCAACAGCATCCTGCCAGATATCCTCGATTCGGCTGAGCATCCCTTAGATGGGAAGCGCTGGTGGGCGGAGAGCGACGAGCCATGGCAAACGCTGGCCTGCTGCATGGAGATCGCCGCCGCACTGCGCGCCCCTAACACCGCCGAGTATCGCTCGCACTTCCCGGTGCACCAGGACGGCAGCTGCAACGGCCTGCAGCACTACGCGGCGTTGGGCCGCGACGGCGCCGGCGCATTCAGCGTCAATCTTACGCCGGCGCGCGTGCCGCAGGACGTCTACAGCGCGGTGGTAGTGCTCGTCGAGGAGCGCCGGCGGAAGGACGCCGCCAACGGGTTGGAGATCGCCAAGGTGCTCGACGGCTACGTTAAGCGCAAGGTGATCAAGCAGACGGTGATGACGACCGTGTACGGCGTGACGCGGTTCGGCGCGCGGCTGCAAATTGCCCGCCAGCTGAAGGACATCGACGACTTTCCCAAGGAGTTCGTGTGGGCCGGCTCGCACTATCTCACCGCGAAGACCTTCGAGTCGCTGCGCACGATGTTCACGTCCACGAGGGAGATCCAGGACTGGTTCACCGAGTGCGCGCGGCTGATCTCGTCCGTGTGCGCGGAGAACGTCGAGTGGGTGACGCCGCTGGGGCTACCGGTGGTGCAGCCGTACCTGCGCTACAAGAAGCTCGGCAATGGCTACGAAAACTTCCATATGGACTCCTACGAGAAGCCGAACGTTATGAAGCAAAAGAACGCGTTTCCGCCGAATTTCATCCACTCGCTGGACTCCACCCACATGATGCTCACGTCGCTAAAGTGCGAACGCGCTGGCATAACTTTCGTTTCAGTGCACGACTGTTACTGGACGCATCCATCGACAGTACATATTATGAACAAGGTAAATACAGTGCTTTTTATTTATCCTCGAACATAGGCCAATGCATTGCCCATATGAAACTGCAGGATTGAGCAAAAGGATTGAAAATTTCCTCGATGATAGAGCATACTTTTTGACGGGTTTTACCATCGTCTGCGTTTCCCTCGGGATCATCGCTCAGGAGAAAACGGGAATAAACTGGCGGGGATGAACGACGCCCTCTGGCGGTCGCGTAAAAACAGTTGACCAGGAAGATCATTTTTAGCAACAAGAATCCGAAAAGAAAAATCAAATCGCCCCAGTAATTTGGGAGCAATCACCGAAACTTTTATTGAATTTTGTTTTTTCTGCTCCGTGTACACGCGTTCGCTATCGGAGTTCTTACATTTACTTTGGAACATAGGCCTGCAGTTTCATATGGGCAATGCATTGCCCAATGTTCGAGGATAAATGAAAAGCACTGTATAACAAATATCCCTTGATTTAGAAACAAAAACCAACAAACGTTTCGTTTGCAGATATGTCGCGAACAATTTGTTGCCCTGCATTCGGAGCCCATCCTCGAGGACTTGTCCAACTTCATGACTGAAAAGTACAGCTATCAGGCTGAGTAAGTATTATTTAAATGTAAACGCAGTGTTTGGCTGTTGCTTATTGGTGTTATTTGTTACATTCAGCGAAATACAAAATGACGGATCTGTGATGGAGCTGACGAAGCGAAAGCTCAACCGGGTGCTGCGTAAGTTGCCGAAAACCGGCGACTTCAACATTGACGAAGTGATTGAATCAGTGTACTTCTTCAGTTAGCAATGTTTAGCATGCCATTTTTCATTCATGTGATTGTGAATCCATACTTCACGGTGAGTCCACCTCCTTTTATTTTCTGCGCCTTGCGTCCCCTCAACCAAAGATGTCGAACGTAGTTCTGATTAAGTTTTGTTTTTTTCTGCGTTTTTATTAAAACTTAAAGTCAATGCACAAAAATAACAGTCCTTATCTTCCATATTGTGGGCTGAAACATTATCATAGACATAGAAATATATGTCACATATTTGCGCGCCCATTTTTTAGTCATCTTTGTACTTAAACGATTTAAACTTACGCCCTAAACATACATCTAAAACTTTGTATATACATACATAGAGCTGAGAAAGTTACAATGTTAATGAACACATTTAGTTAGAGTTGTTTTTTTCGTGGTTACACAACGCGCACAACGCTTAGAAGGGCGAATTCATGCCGAGCTTCGTGCCGAATTCCAAGCGAATGCGCCTCTGCTGCCGTAGATTCACCCTACGAAACGCAAAAAGTTCAATGAGATTGGTGGGTGTTGTGATCAGTGGTGAGATTGTCATACTTTATCTCCTGCCGTTTGACCAGCTCAGCGATGCCGAACGTGGCGATCGGCGATAAGAACGCAAAGATCAGTATCAGCGGGTCGAAGTACATCTGCTTTGCACTGGGAATGTCCACCACGTTGACGAGGCTGTAGAGCGCCTGCAGCACCAGGAGTATCACCATCGCCGCCATCCACACGTGATTAGTGTGCGGCGAGCGCGACCAGACGTTGTGCTCGCGATGTACGAAACCAACCGATATAACAACTAGGTTAAATAATAACAAACACAAGTATTACTCATTACTTGAGTGGAATTGTTTAAGAGTTTAAGCTTGGTGTACTTACCAAAATGCAACACAGCGACCAATACGCAGATATTCTGCGCATATCGCAGCGTAAAGCTGTGCTCTGTGTCCACCCAGCCGCCTGTAAAAGTGGCGTTCGCTGTCTGCGTGGGTAGATAATACAGCAGGCAAGTGCAACCCTCCTGCGCACAGATATCAGTGCAATACGCGGATAAAATGCTCGAAAACGTGATGAGTACCGAAAAGATGGCCGGCAGGAACTTCGCACCGTAAAACCAGAGCACAAATGTGGCCACCTCGCCGTTGAATACGATCTGATTCTTCTCCTGCGGCTTCTTCATGATCTCCGGATCGGTACGCGTGCCCATGAGTGAGATGCTCAGCAAGGGTATCACCACGCAGATGGTCCACAGCACGTGGCCCGGGGTGAGGATTGCCGGCAGCATGAACATCGCCGCGGCGAGTTGGATAATGCTGAGCGAGATGCAGCACGAGAGCCAGAACTGCGCGGTGTTCCACAGGTTCCACATGTAGTGGCGAGCTTCCATCACCAGGTGATATATGGAAATGGGATGCTCGCGCTTCAGCGACAGCGAGCAGGGGATGGAGTTGAGAAAGCGCGAGATGTCAATGGGCGAAAGCATTCCCTCGCGCGGGGCGCTGAAGGTGTCGATCGTTTGGCACGTTTGCGGGTAGATTGGTTCGACCCCAATGCTGTCGAGACAAAAAAGACTTGTAGTACAGTCAAATTAGGTTTCTCGTAGGAAAGTTTTGGGGTAGTTTTTATCCGAATCCGTCGTTTGCTAACAAAATTTCGTGACGCAATATTGGAAAAATGCAAAGAATTGCAAAACATTTCTTTTTTTTTCTGTTTTTTTTTTGCGTAGAACTCTAAAATTATGAACTCTTCGAAAGAAACATCTCTATTCAAAATGGAAGTAGTATTACAAAAAAATTCCTACAAATTGCACTATTTAGTTTGCTATTTGCGACGAACTGTTCTGGCGCAAGCGATAGTTGAAAATTGCCATATTTTGTTCGTCTTCGCAAAAACCCACTTTTTAAATTTTTCATTTTGCTGAATAGTTTCCAACGTTGCATTGTGGCTGTTGGATTCATAATCTAAATGTGCATCTAATGCCAAAAATAACGAGACTGATAGTGAAATCTATAAAGAGTTATGATAAGAAATATGCGTCAATGCGCACCATAATCATAATTACGTTGTTTTCTTTGCTTATTTTCGGATAGTTTGCAACGTTGCATAGTAACAATTTTGTTACTGTTGGATGCCTTATTTCATGGCGAACCTAATACCAAAAAGAACAAGAACGATAGTGAAATCCATAAAGAGTTATGATAAGAAATATGCGCCAATGCGCACCATAATTACGTTGTTTTCTTTGCTGATTTTCGGGTAGTTTGCATCGTTGCATACCAACAATTTTGTTACTGTTGAATTCCTTAATCATAGTTGCGTTGTCTCTTTGGCGTTTTACTAACATGCTTGCCACTTTAAATATCAGCAATATTGATGTGAGTAGATTTCCTTTTTAAATTGTGCATCTAATGCCAATAAGAACAAGACCGATAGTGAAATCCATAAAAAGCTATGAGACGAAATGAGTACCAATGCGCAGTATAATCATAGTTTCGTTAATTTTTAGCATATTGCGCAATCGTATTACACCAACTGTTCTGTTCGTCGGAGAAAAAAAATTAAGTTGTGCAATTTATAGGAAATTTCATGTACTCCCATTTTGAATCATTTTGAATCTAGATGTTTTTACGTCAAGTTATAATTTTAGAGTTATTAGCAGAAAACAGAGGGAAAAAATGTTTTGCCTTTTTTTTCAATGATTCGACACAAAATGTTGTTAGCAAACTTCAGATTCGGATTTAGCACCTCAAAAACATAAATAATTGAAGAAATGTAAGCTACCCCACAACTTTCCTCCGAGACATTATTGTGAGCGTACTTTGACTGTACTATTGGGTAATGACTGCCTGCTACATCGTGACGCGACTAACCTAGCATCCGCCTGGAGGAAAATGCCCATGTTCTCGTTGTTCGCAGACGAACCCATTACGCAAACCACTTCGCCATATTCCTGCATGATATGCAACATCTCCTTGGTGCTGGACGGAGTGCAGTCGGTGAAGAGCGATACCAAAAGGGGTACGTTGTCGATCAGCTCAATGTGTGGCCGAATCTTATCGATGCCCCTTGGCAGCTTCGCCTAGAACCCCCCAAATAAGCATGTTCACCCTGGCGATTCGCGTTAAGATCTCATGCGTACCCGATTGCTCATGTCGAAGTTAATCGGCGCACTGTGCTCAGTACTATCGGTAAGACAGCTGAGACTCTGCCAGTCGTGCGTCTCCTTATCGTCCTCGTACTCATGGCTAAGCGGCTCCTCATCAGGCGGCGCTAGCGAGTGCACTTCGGTGTCGAACTTGACGACCGTCTGCTCGGTGTTGATGGCGCTCGGCGCTGAAAAGCTCATCGTCCTGGACGATTCCAAATTGCTACGAATTAATAGCGCACGTCAACGCATGGTTCGCTCCAAGGTCCCAAAACGACAGTGACAGAGAAGAGAGTAAGGTTTCAAAGAGACAAGTAGAAGGTTCGGGGTAGCGAGGGGGCTCATCGAACATGGCCAGTGATGAGTACATCGAAGTGCAAGGCAAGAGAAAGAGAGAGACACGTGTGTTTGTGTTAGACGCGTTGTTATCGTGGTTGGGTTTTGGGGAAGGGGTCGGATTTCAGGGTGAGCATTGTGGATACCTATCAAGAATGTTCTTGAATTCGTTTGTCGGCGTGTCGATGGAGTACAGGCGGCGGTCGCTCTGCGACTTGCGGCGCAATGCGGCGCGGCGCTCCGGCACGCTGCTCGCACCCAATCTGCCCCAACAGGCCCCCGCGCGCAGACACATTGGTGGTGGGTGGTTAGTAATGTAAGAGAGAAACAACACACAAAAGAATCAGACAACGATTAACGATCAATCAGGGTCGCAAGTAGCCAGCATGGAAGCGCGAAATGATAAGCAAGGACAAAGACAACCAAGAAGCATGCATGCATCTAATATCTAATATAACATTGCGTGGATGATCCGACTTGCATATACTTGCGGTGTGGCGCCCTCTATTGGCTCTACCCGGTTTTACCTATTGCGATCGCTTAGCAGCGAGATGTGGCAGTTCCATCCGCTTTCCAAGCCCATCTTCTCGCTGAAAACACGCGAGCGCAGCTCGTTCTCTTTGCTGAAGTGCACGAAGCGGATGCACGCGCGCTCCAGCTGCTCGATGAGGTGCACCATGTCCGCCTGCGCTTGATACTGCATGGTCACCATGCCAATGAGCACCTGATTGCACTGCATGTCAAAGCAGGAGTCTGCGTCTTGCACCTCCGAGTTAGGCGGTTCGTTATACAACAGCGAATCTACAAATTTCACGAGTATGCGATTAGAAGAAGACAGCGGCAGTAAGACACGGTACAATATCTTGCACAATTTCACGTTCAATTACTTGGTAACTATGGAAACAAAGAACCAACAATCGTTGCCATGGCTATCGTTACTGGGGATGGAAATGGAGTGGAAATATGAACGATTTTCCAACGCGTGTTTTTAGAAGTTTTGCAAAATTGCTTAACTTTGAAAGCATATTTGGGGCACTTGCCGCCCACCGAGGGGGTGGAGATGGAGTGCAAATTAAGGAGCGTCTCTTTGGCTACGCACACAGCTAAAGAAACTTAAAATTGAAGCACGCGTTTAGGAAATATGAACAATTTTCCAACTTGTGTTTTTAGAAATGTTTAAAAATTGCTTAACTTTGAAAGTATATTTGGGGCTCTTGCCGCCCTCCGAGGGGGTGGAGATGGAGTGCAAATGGAAGCACGCGTTTAGGAAATATGAACGATTTTCCAACGCGTGTTTTCTGCAATTTGGTAAAATTGAAACAATAATTGTTGGTTCCATTGTTACCAAGAAATTGAACGTGAAACTGTGCAAGATATTGTAAAGTGTAAAACGGGTCTTGGGTGAGTGTGCATTCGCCATTACCAGTGCTGAAGAAGGGCCCCAAAGGCGTGCGTATCTTCGGCTCCAAGACGCTGCGACACTCCCAGTGCACCGGCGTGGGGCTGCGATGACACTGGTACAAGTGCCTGGAGTCGCTCGGCAACTCCAGATACACGTGGCTCAGCTTATCGCTGACCGCCTTGGAGAGCGGTCGGTAGGCGAACGCGGTGCAGTACGCCGTCAAGCTGCAACGCTGATAAAAGTCTTGAATCTTTTTGCGATCGCCGGGCGTCAATGGGCACAAATCATAGCCATCCCAGTAGTCCACACAGGAGTCGAGAATGATATCAGCTGTGCCCTGCGAGAGCAATTGGATGGACCCGCTGCTCAGTTCCTTCACCACCACGGCGAACATGTGCGGGAAGGGGAACTTCAGCTTCGTGGACATGCTCAGCGAGCGAGCGTATTTGTTGTCCCTTCGGACCATTTCGGGTTGCTACGAATATATGTAGTAATTTCTCTGGATGTCTAGATCTCTACATTCTAGGTTCTAATCTTACATGGTGACTTACCAAATGTCTAAACGTAGACAACTGCTGCTCCAAGGCAAAGATCTTCTGCGCCTGCTCCACGAATCCGATCTCCCTCGCGAGCTCGCACAAACAGCGGCGGTTCGTCACCGGCACCAGATTCTCATTGTACATCGCTTCGCAGGTGATGTGCGAGCAGAACTGTGTGTAGTTCTTCTGCGTGGCCGTGTTGCAGGTGTTCAGCAGAATGGCGAGCCCCAGCGGCTTCAGCGAGTTCAAATGCTTGTGCCACTTGGTGTCGTCGAAATGCAGCTTGAAGGGGTCCTTGGGATTGTACGTAACGTCCAGCACCTCAGCGATGGATGTGCCGGCATCCTCCTGATATTGCGCGTCCGCTGCCTTGTCCCCATCCCGGTTGAGATCATTGAGGTTCGCAAGGCTAGAGGCATCGGAAATATTGTCAGAGTTGTGCAGGAAGAAGACCTTCTCGGCGGTGGGATTCGGCCAAGAGAGGATTCCTTTCTTATCGACGCAGCACAGGGCCTACAAATCGCAGATCACAGGTCAGATACATGATGCGGTAATCGTTGGTTTGCTCGTGACTTACGGTTACTGAGCCTAGAACGTGTAAAATGTTTGCAGTCCGCGGCAATATTGCTGAGCGACCAAGAATAATATTCTGGAAATTGCTCCACACCGACTTGTGGTCGATCTTGAAGTTGGGCAGTGCATCAGTTTTGGCGTCGGGGTCGTCGAACAGTTCGGTGGAGGAGTCCGCCGTAGTGTCAATGCTTGCCTCGAAGAGCGATTTGAAGCGCGCCATGCCGACATAATTGATTACATTCCAGACGATCGGAAAGAAAATTGGGAGCAGCGGCAGCACCGCACTAGTTGGCACAATTAGAAACAGCTCCAGGAACGAAGCCTTGCCCACTGTACTCTCGAGATACATGAGGCGCACGAAGTTAATAACCATAATCAGCCCGGCTACCACCGGTAGTAAAAGGCGCTCCACCACCTTGATCATCAACAAGTGTCGTTGTTTATTATGCGGCGTGATTGGTCGGTCTACGCCTTGCTCCAGGGCTAGCTTCAAACTATCAAGATATGGCGTTTCTAACAGACGGTATTTTCGATTCTCCAGCGGCTTGCGCGCCTTGGGAATGCTGAAAATCTCATTGGTGTTCTGCGCCGACGGCCCGTAGACCTCCTTCGCATGCAGCAGGGGAATATCACACTTCTCCACCGCCTCGCAATAGCCGGGGCTGTGCTGGCCCGGCCGCACGATGACGATGTCGTCCTTCACCAGCAGCGCCCAGGGCAGATTCACCACCTTATTGTCCCTGTAGGTCCATTGCAGGGTGACGCACGGCGAGTACGGCGTCCCCAGCTCCGGATAATTGCTTGTCGTCCATTTGATGGCGCCGATCTGCCCGCGTATCTGCTTGACGAGCAGCGACACCGTGTCGGCGATCTCGTGCTGCCGTAATTTATTGTCATAGAGCTCAACGCCCACGGCGACGGCCAGCAGCAGCGTGATCAGCAGGGCCTCATAGATGAGGATGTCATGTTTGTCAGAGAACAGATACACCATCAGCAGTGAGAAGGCACAGAGCAGGAGGAAGAGTGCTGAAATCCAGTTGATATTGGTGCAATGGCTGGAGTGGTGGCACGCTCGCAGCAGCCAGGACTTGAGGTGTCTGAAACAACAGCCGAAACAGGGGGGTGGTATGCATTTTATGCGTCGTGCGGACTTGTTTATGTTTTGGCCATGACTCATGGATTGTGTAACATGTCAACAAATTGTGTTTATGCGTTTCATTTGCGGACGTACTTCTTTCGGTGCGATGCGTTGTACTGGACGACCGTGTGCTCGATGTCCTTGCAGAGCCGCTGCAGGGCGTCTCTGGTGGATAGTCCGATCATCTCCTTGGAATCCATGATTTTCACCGCAATTTTACATTTTTCCGAAGCGCGCAGAGGTTAAGCATGTACAAGTTGTAACAGGTTTAAGAATAGCTGCGCATCCTATCCCAATCCCACAATCAGAATCCGATATAATGATGTTTCTAGGCGAATATCTGCGTATAATGCGGCGTTCCAAAACAAACTCATGTTAATAACGATAAAACATGGAATTGAGCAAGAACATTCCTAAATTTTACGAGAAAATGCGAGTCTTATGATTCGACAATGAATCAACAGTTTAAAATTCGATGTAAAACAAGCAAAATCAAAGCAAATTAAGTGTTGTTGACAATATCAGGTGTAATCAACCATAGTTCATTTCATTATCGGTACATTTGAATAGCATGATTTATGATTTGATTAAAACAACAAATAATTAAAACAATGGTATTTATTCGCTTGTTTTATAACCGTTTTTGAGCTGAGCAGCTGAGCGAGCTCAACTACGTTCCAGTTGCATGCGTGCCACACCCAACATGCACTAGTTATTTTATGCTGAATTCATGGTCGGCACTAACCACTAAGGACTTAAGATGCCTCAATGGAGAATTTGGTGTATGTTTGGTTGCCTATAGTAAAAAAATTGTCCGATTTAACGCCATGTATATGTATTCCTCAAAACGACAGCTAAATCCTTTGTTGTAGCACCACCGGAAATACATAATTTTATTCAGAATTTAATATACTTTGTCGTAACAGAAAGTCATTTCTTGTCTTTTCGGTGCTTCCTCGCCTGCCATTGCTCAACGTGCTCAACACGTAACGGAGGGGATCGCGTCGAGCTAGTGGATCAGCTGGTATCGAGGCCTCTTAAGAAGTAAGCGGAGTAGGATTGGCTTTGGGGTGGCTTTGGAGTACGACTAGGAGTTGAACCAATACTTTTGAATGTAACCGTTTATGGTGGCGCAAGTGTAGTAAGCTTAAAAGTTAAATTATTTTCATCTTTGCGTCGTAGCTTTGACGTAGCTTTCAAAGCCACAGTCAATGCGCACAAAACTCAATACTTGCCAATATTTCAATTTTTGCGCGATCGGCGCTTCGAATATGGGTCAGGAAATATCCTAACCGCCCAAGCGGCCTAATATTAACAACCACCAACCCGTACCACCCGTAGCTAAATTGCACACTGTACATACTCCAAATGAACGCTTGCTCTTAAACGAACAGCTTCTATAAATGTTGCTTTTAAATCTTCATACAATCTAACTAAAGCTAAAGCCACTCCAAAGCCAATCCTACTCCGCTTACTCCTTAGTGCCGACCATGAAGCCACCATTACTACTGACTTGTTCCACTTCGTTCACGCCTGGTGCCTGGAGCATTACGCTTTAGTGCAAGCGACTCCCATTCGAGTTCGAGCATAATCATTTGGTACACATTTCAGCCAGTAGTCGGCGCTAGCAGCGATTGGATTGTGTACTCGGCAACCGAACGCACTGCACGTACGTCAAACCTGACGTGGACGAGTTTTGCAATTTGCAAACGGACGTTGTGACGGTATGAGCTGTTCAGCGTCGATGTGCAGCGCGATCATGTGAAGACGAGCCAGCACGGCCGTGCAAGCGAAACGTTTGGTCGCGCACCCAGAGCTGCCGGAGCCATGGCGTTGCCCGGCAATGGCATCTTCGTCGTCAAGGGCGAGATCTCGATCATGCTCACCGCGATGCGACGCGGCAATCGTTGGTCATCGCACCATCAGGACGACGATCAAGATCCGCTCATCAAGGCGTTCCAGGATCTGAAGGACCAGCTGAACGCGCTGGAGGACCTGCGACTCATCGATCCCGTCGAATACCTCGCGCCGTTCCTGAAGGTCATTCGCTCCGAGGACACCACCGGCCCGATCACCAGCGTCGCGCTCTCCGCCGTCAACAAGTTCTTATCATATGGCCTAATTGGTAAGTTAATTGATTGTCATTGCCACATGACGCCCAGCATTGTTGCAACATGTTGTTCTATCATCTTGCAGATCCAACACATTCTTCAGTGCCATTGACTGTGCACAATATTGCTGATGCAGTTACACATGCTAGATTTGTGGGCACAGATCAGTCCTCTGATGGGGTTGTCCTCATGAAGATTCTACAGGTGCTGAAGACTTTGACGTTGTCCCCAGAGGGAGCTGCACTGACCAATGAGAGCCTGTGTGATATTATGTTGTCTTGCTTTAGGATTTGCTTTGAGACAAGATTGAATGGTGAGTTAAGAGTAAATTACTGAAACTTTTCACAGTTGGCACCAAATCCTTGCTTATGATTTCAGAGCTGTTGAGAAGGACAGCTGAATACTACCTGAAGGACATGATCCAGTTGGTGTTCATGCGCCTGCCACAATTCCCTGAAGTTTTCACCGGCAATTTCAAGCTGCTGAAGATGCGCCCTGGCAGCATGGAGCAGACCAGAATGCGCAAACGTAGCAAAGGTTCCAATAAAATGAAGAATAAAGGCAGTGCCAGTGAAAAACTCGACGCGGACGATTCGAATGTGATCAAACCCACGAGCGCATCGCATTCAGCCGATAATATCGTTGATATGCAAGGCTCCATCTCGCAGGCGATCTCACAGGAGAATTCTTTGGAGTTGTCGGTCTCCGATTTGCAGTCTTCGCTGAACGTGGACGATCAATCAGCCAGCGACGAGACGACGCTGCTCACAGTTGACACCACCACATCCAGTGTAGCGGATGAAACGGCGAAAAGCGAGGAAATCCTAGCTGAGCTGGTAGAGCCGACCGAAGCCATCCCATTGAAGCAAACTGAAGACGGCGCCCAGAAAGAAGACGCCGCGAGTAAAGAGAAAGAGGATTATGTGAATCAGCGCGGCATTACGTTCACGCCACAGCATCCCGACGACATGGTGCTCATCCCCTACGGGCTGGCGTGCGTCTACGAGCTCTTCCGCTTCCTTATCAGCCTCTGCAACCCGCTGGACAAGCAGAACACCGATGTAATGATCCACCTGGGGCTGACGCTGCTCACCACTGCGTTTGAAGTGGGCGCCGACAGCGTCGGCAAGTACACCTCGCTCCTTGCGCTCGTGAAGGACGAGCTCTGCCGTAATCTCTTCTCGCTGCTAACCAGCGAGCGCCTCTCCGTCTTTGCCGCCGACCTGCAGGTCTCGTTCCTGATGTTCGAGGCGCTGCGCACGCATCTCAAGTTCCAGCTGGAGCACTACCTGATCAAGCTGGTGGACATCATCGTCAGCGACGCGCCGAAGGTCACCTATGAGCACAAGGAGATCGCGTTGGACAACATCCTACAGTTGTGGCGCATCCCTGGTTTTACCACCGAGCTGTATCTCAACTACGATTGCGACATGTACTGCTCGAATTTGTACGAGGACCTCACCAAGCTGCTGGCGAAGAACGCCTTTCCGATCACGCAAGGCGTGTACCACACGCACCTGCTGTCCTTGGACGCACTGCTCACCGTCGTGGACGCGATTGCGAGGCAGTGCGAGGAGAAGAACAGCTGTAAACTGACGCCAGTGCAGCAGTCGCCGGATGAAACCGTCCTGAGCATTGGCATCGAGGACTGTAATGAGAGCATTGACATTCACAGCTTCCTCGGCAAGGGCAGCCAGAGCCGGCTGAAGGTGAGCGAAAATGTGCCAACGCGCGATGAGCTGCTCGCTGTAAAGAACATCAAGAAGTGGCTGCCCACTGGCACGGAGTATTTCAATCACAAGCCGAAGAAGGGCATCCAGTTTCTGCAGGAGCACGGCGTGCTCAAGCCGGAGCTGGACGCGCACGAGGTGTGCGTCTTCCTGCGCGAGAACCCGAGCCTTGATAAGAAGATGATCGGCGAGTACATTAGCGGACGCAATAATTCGGCGATCATGCAGGCGTTCGTGCAAATGTTTGACTTTACTGATACGCGCATTGATGAGGCGCTGCGCTTATATTTGGAGACGTTTCGGCTGCCGGGAGAGGCGCCCTTGATTTCGATGCTCATGGAGCAGTTCGCCGAGCACTGGCACAAGTGCAACGGCGAGCCGTTTGCCAACGCCGACGCGGCGTTTACGCTGGCGTACGCCGTGATCATGCTTAATGTCGACCAGCATAATCATAATGTGAAGCGGCAGAATATTCCGATGTCGACGGAGGACTTCAAGAAGAATCTGAAGAAAGTCAACGGCGGGAACGACTTCGATCAGGATATGCTTGATGAAATTTATACTGCGATACGGTGAGTTCTTAATTTTTCTTTTTCTTGTTGACTATTGCTTGTTTGTGTAAGTGTAAACTTCATGCATGCACTTGTTAAGGAATGCGAAATATGTCTATTAGTTTTAAGTACCTTGTTAAAGCGCGGAGCAGCAGCCGAAATTGAGCGTAGCAAAAGTTGTAGTAAAGTAATAGGCTAAAGCCCGATTTCTCCACAACATCCTAAGATCACTTTACGACATAAGAATCTCTTACATCTTAAATTAGGCGATCTTTCTTTTCAAGTGACGCATTTTTTCCATCTTGATAACCCTTGTGGGTTTCCTCGGCTACCAATAACTAGCTAATAATTTTAGATTGCTCCGGACAAATTTCGTTCTAGTTTTGTTATTGAAAATATTATTTTAGCCTTGTAACCCTAGAAACGCGCTTGCGTACAGCGATGCTAACTCTAACAAGATCCTAATGAAAGATGGTCTTATAAATAGCTGGAGAAACCAAATTTGGCAATAAGACTCTTAATTTTAAGAGTTTCTTAATGTAAGAATATTTTAAGTGATCGTGGAGAAACCGGACACTATAGCTGTTACATTTAGATTAAACTTATTAATCGATCCAAATCTTGCCTTTTGAACGGCCACATAGAATTTCAATTGATTTTTTACAATATTTCATAATTATATGATGGACCTATTAAAAGCCCTTAAATGCTCCAAACACGACTCAATGCAACACTGCTTGATCTAATGTTAATCTTTGGCTTTTATTGGCAGTTAATGCATTTGCTAATGTATTTCGCAATTGTCGTCTTGTGCATTTTAGTCCTCCTTTGGAAAACGAAAAAGAAGATTTTGGTGACCCCTTGAATTGGTTAAATTTTACTTAAAGTTACAGTTGCACTTAACTTCGTTTAACTCTTAACTTCCTTTACACTTCTTTTGCAAAACTATTTCTGCTATTGCTGGACTGATTTTGTGAGTTTTCTTTCAATTTGAAATGTTGAGATTGCGTTTTGTAAACTAACACAACACAATGCAAAAATCAACAAGCTTTGAAACAAAAGCTGTTACCAGCTTGGTTTTCGTATTTGTTGCGTGCAAGTGAAATGAGTTGTCTATAGTTAGATCACGATACATGTATTTGATATGGGAGAGAAAATCCTTCATAATTCCTGAAGGATGACGATATTATAAATTATCAAAGATCATAACATAAACCTTTCTTAGGTCGATGCCAATTATACTGCAAAATTTGAATGCCATGGCTATAGTAGTTTTTGCGTGATGATGAGTCAACGATGTGTCTTTTTGATCGCTCGCTACGCTCAAAAAGACTTTTATTGAATTTTATTGATACATTTTTCGTGTGTAGAAGCGACGAGATTGTAATGCCAGCGGAACAAACCGGCATCGTGCGTGAGAACTACCTCTGGAAGGTGCTGCTTCGCCGGGGCGCCTCCAAGGACGGCACATACGTGCATGTCGCAAGCGGCGCGTACGACGAGGACCTCTTCTCGCTGATTTGGGGCCCCATCGTCGCCGCGCTATCTTTCGTCTTCGATAAGTCGGAGGAGCCGGCGGTGTTCAAGCACGCGCTATGGGGCTTCAATCGCTGCGCTTTTATCAGCTCGCATTTCGGCATGACAGCCAACCTGGACATGCTGATGGCGACGCTCGGCAAGTACACCATGCTCAACGGCCAGCCGAAGAGCACCGCCCTCACGGTGCAGTTCGGCGCCAACGTCAAGGCGCAGCTGGCGCTGAAAGCCGTCTTCGAGCTGGCGCACCAGCACGGCGAGAACATCCGCGAGGGCTGGACGAACCTCTTCGACCTCATCCTCACGCTGTACGCACAGGGCCTGCTGCCGAAGTGCTACACCGAGGCGGAGGACTTCATCGACAAGAGCGGGCGCGTGGTGCTGGTCTACGAGGGCGTGCAGCTGCAGAAGCAGGACACCGGCCTGTTCAGCAGTCTCTACTCGTACATGGTGTCGTCGGAGAACATCTCGAAGAATCCCAACCAGGAGGAGCAGGAATTGATCAAGCACGCGAAGGAGTGCATCGCCGAGTGCGGGCTGGAGCAGGTCATCACCGATTCCAAGTTTCTGCACGATGGCTCGCTCCTGGATTTGGTCAAGGCGCTGATCGAGCTGTCGCGCGGGCCGGACGTGGAGAAGTCACTCGGGTACAGCTACAATGAAAATGTGGCGGTGTTCTTCCTGGAGTTGCTGGTGAAGGTGGTCCTGCAGAATCGCGACCGTGTGCTGACGATCTGGGAGATGGTGCGTGTGCATCTCTACACGCTGGTGGTGAACACCTCGCACTGCGATTATCAATTTTTACTGGAGCGATCTGTCATTGGCCTGCTGCGCCTGGCCATCCGGCTGATGCGCAATGAAGAGATGAGTCCCGTTGTCCTCCAATCGCTGCGCATGCTGTTGCTGCTGAAGAGCACCACGTTGTATAGGATATCCCGGCAGATTTCCTTCGGCTTGTATGAGCTGCTCAAGACCAGCGCGCAGAACATTCATACAAGCACCGATTGGTCCATTATTTTCACGTTGTTGGAGTGTGTTGGGGCCGGGGCACAGCCGCCAAAGCCCTTCGTCGAGGAGAGTCAAGCTGATAAAGGTAGGCAACACAATTACACACAAGAATATGAAAAATGGATGTACTTTGTCTCTCAGGTGCCAAATCTGATGGTGACGCACCTGTATGCAGTGAGGAAGAGAATCAGTCTGCGCCAGATCGCGGCTACATGTCCGATTCGGACGTGAACAGGTCGCCAGTGCACGCGGCGCGCTCGCAAAGTCCACTCATCGTGCCTGTGAGCCCGATCGGTTCGCCGCATAACAACTCCGGTGGTTGGATCTTGGTGGGCAACGAGGGTGAGATTCAGCCGGTTGTAGGCCGCGCTCCGCCCGCGCATCAATACAGCCTGTCGCTAGATCGCTCGTTAGGTCCGCACGATCCTTACGGGCTCGTCAAGTGCTGCGAAAGTTTGGCGTTCCTGGTGCGCGATGTGGCGCACATCACGCCTTATAACTTCGATAACTGCGTGCATTGCATTCGCACCTTTGTGGAGGCAAGCTTACACGCAAGTAAGTTGATATTATTGATTGTTCAGAGCTAAAGCTAACGTTTGGTATATTTGATAGACAAGCGGAGAAATGATGCGCGTTCGCGACATAAGATTCCACGCAAAACCCACCGCAGTCCGGCGTCGAGTCCCGACGAAGACGACAGCGACGAGGAGGCTCTGCCAGGCGCTTATCACCAAGTCACGTTTCAAGTAATTTAGTTGCTTTGTCCCGTGGTGTATTAACTAAGGCTTGTTCTCTTGTAGCTCTTGGATTTGATGCATACGCTGCACACGCGCACGGCGCAAATCTTCAAGTGGTGGGCGGAAGAGGGTGGCGAGCTGGCGCAGGAGATTTCCCTTTGGACGCAGGGCTGGTGCCCGCTGCTGCAAGGCATTGCGCGTCTGTGTTGTGATCCGCGCAAGGAGGTGCGAATGCATGCAATCACATACCTGCAACGGGCGCTGCTCGTGCATGATCTGCAAACGCTCACCGGGCCCGAGTGGGCGGCGTGCTTCAATCGCGTGCTCTTCCCGCTGCTGAATCAACTTCTCCAACCGGTGACGAACGTCAGGGACCTGGCCGCAATGGAGGAGACGCGCATGCGCGCTGCTACCGTCCTATCCAAAGTGTTTCTGCACCATTTAACTCCTCTCCTGTCGCTGGACACCTTCGGCCAGCTGTGGCTGACGATCCTCGAGTACATGGATCGCTACATGAACGCCGACAAGAGCGACCTGCTGGCGGAGGCAATTCCGGAGTCGTTGAAGAACATGCTGCTGGTGATGGAGTCGGCGGGTGTCTTCCAGAACTCGCCTGCCTTGTGGGCCTCCACCTGGGAGCGCATCAACAAGTTCCTGCCCGGAATGAAGGAGGAGCTGTTCAAGGAGAAAGAGGCTAAGGAGGTGCAACAGGGGAAGGCAAATGAAGCGAGTGCAACGCCGCCGCCTTTCCAGCCGGAGCCTTCGGAGGCAGTGGAAGCGCCTCCGGAGTATCCGCGCAGTACAATCCATGTGACGCAGCATAACATCGAAAACGCCACGCGCTCCAGTATTATCCTCCAGCCGCCCACATCAAGCAGCATCAATTCACCTCTGTTTGCACATTTGGGTCAGGTACGCATTGCAAACGCTCTTATGTTAGTCAAGTAATGATTAATTATGTATGATTTTGCAGATGGTTTCCACTCCAATTGGTCCACCGACTGTCGTGACGGAGTCTATTTCTGAGTCGCAGCCGCAACCGCAGGTGTTGCCGACGCTTACACAACCGCAACCGCAGTCGACGATCGCAGCCAGCCCCGCGCTGCCCTACTATCCCGCTGGCGGCGCCGCGCTTCCGGCGCACACCTTCCCCGTGCTGTATGCGCCGTCCTTTCCCGGCGCGCAGCCCGCAGCCGCCGCCGGACCCCCGCCACCTTCCATCTACGCCGAATTCACCAACAATCCCTACAACTTTCCCGATAATAATACATTTCGGAGTGCTGCTCAACTCGATGCGCACCTGCCGCCTTCTCCTAATCACAATAATAACGCATCTGGTGAACGTGTACACGCAGATCTAGGCGGCGAACACGTCGAGGTTGGCGGCGCCTGCCGGACGAACGGTAACGTGTTCCGCTCGGCGAACTACTTCGCCACCGACTGCGACATTCCGCCGGGCTCCGAGATGCTCTTCGCCGGTGCCAAATATCCCGCCGACATTCCCGCTGCCGCCGATCAGTCGCCCCCGCCACCTCAACCGGTTAGCGCGCAGTACGATATTTAACGCTCGCGCGGTATTCTAATCAAAACATTGAGGAAAAATGAAAAACAAACATATTGTCTACTAGTCACCCATTCATTGATACGAGTTGTGAATGTTTTGTTTTTTTTAACTTCTGATGATGCAGTGCATGCGATCAAGATGATGACTAAGATGCTAAATGAATTTTACATGATTTATATACAACGTGAGGCACATTTTGCGTCCACGCACCTGCCCTGCGACTAAGGGAAGTGCATTTAACGACTACGAAGGTAACAAACAAGTAAACAATTATTAAATTATATCTAACTGATTATTATTGTTGTATAAATAATTAATCTGACGAAGCAGGTCAAATTAAATGTTGGTTGTACGGAAAGAAGAGACGTATATATTGTAAATACGATGATAAATAAACAAATTTTAACTAGCATAAATGGCACATCCAACGTGTATTCATAATTTGTTTGAAATTTGCATTTTTGCCACTAGGTATTTAATATTTATAAATGGTATTTACGGTAAGGTTTAGAAGGAAATTTTTGGTTGTTCCATGATAATAGGCGATCTTCCAATTGTCGGCGAACGCGGTTGAAAAATCGTGTAAACTTTTGGAGGTTTCTCCTTGGATTCAACAACAACTGTATCTTTCGTTCCCTGCTCATTCTTCCTGCTGGGAGTTATAAAGATCCACTTCACAACCGGCGTTACGCGGAACACCTTGCGGAATTTATCGTTCATTATGCCATAAATCACCGGATTTAAGCCAGCATTAACGAACAGGAATAACTTCGAGATGAACCAAAGAGCTTGGTAATATCCATTTGTCTGCAGGCCAATAGAAAATTTCGAAGTGTGAGGTTTTAAAATCGATTTCACCTTGTTTATGTTTTGTTATTTACCCTGTTCACAACTGAATCGTCAAATTTATCCGTGCTGCCTTTGATGAGATCATTTCGGTAGAAAATCAACGCCGAAAACGGCACATGACATATGATGAAGGCGATCACAACGATGAACATTGTTTTTGCTACCTTCGCTTTGTAGCGGACCTGAATTACGCTTTTGGTTTGCGTTTGCACGTAGTTTTGATACCTCGCCAACTAAAATGCAAGTAATTAGCGTGCAAAGTGAACAAGTCTAACTTTGGCGTACTTTTATAAAGATCGTGATGTAGCAGAGCGTCATAGTGATCATGGGGAACCACACCATCATAGTAATAATAACGTGCCAGTAGATATTGCTGACAACTATGTCTTCGGAACAAAAGCGTTCAGTAAAATCCAACCATTTGCGCTCCTGCGAACGAAATGTATTTAAAGAACGTTAGTTTTCAAGTATATTCATTTAGAGACCGTGTAACTTCGGTAGAAGAACAGTGGAGAGGCAAAGACAACTCCTGCGATCCAGGTGACGGCCATGACGATTTTCGCCCCGGTTCGAGACATTCTGGTCTCTTTGGGCAATACAATTGCCGTGAGACGGTCATAGCTGATGGCAGTCAGGCTCATAACGCTCGCCAGTAGCAAAGAACCTGAATTTGAAAAATAATAAAAACTTAAAAAAAATAACTTTAAACTGGAAGCGAAAGGTATCCATTAGTATTAGAACAAAGACATTACATTCGAGTGCGCCCTCAACGCGACATCCAAATGCGCCCAGTTGATAATTTTGAAAGAAGTCGTACACCAAGAACACCCACGGATGAATCAGCAGAGAAAGCAAATCTGCCACTGCCATATTCCCGATGAGCAGATTTGTTGGTGAACGCAAATGGCGATTTTGCGCGATTACGTAGATCAGTGCTAAGTTACATCCGATTCCCCACATTACCACCGGCAGGAATACGGATGTCTTAATGATGATCTCTGATGGTTGTGTGATGTTCCAAATAAGCTTGATAAAACTGGTATTCTCCTAGAAATCAGCAAAAAAAAATCCACACACATTTCTAGCAGTTAATCTCTTCGTGGGAGAAAGAGATTTATATTATGGTTTACCGGATTTGGTGTAGCTTTTACTGTTGCACCTGCCCGACATAGCATCGGCTCGTGCAGGGTGAAATTATCCAGAAAATTCACGCAGTTCATGTTGCTGCCAGTGCCACTTTTGGGAGCGAAACTAATATCAATTGCTTTTGCAAATTACGCGAGAGAATAGCTGCCGCGATTAGCGTATCAAACACAGCGCGATGAATAATCAATTGGCAGATGGGTCAATTAATTTCAATGGTGTTTAGAGCAGAAATGCGTATCGCTTAATATCTTCGATGGAAGCGCGCGTTAAAAGCTACGCTCGCGAAAAATAAACGCGATAACAACTAGTAGTTAGCAAATATCAATCGATAAAATGAATATGACGTTCTGTGGGAAGCACTGTGATTATGGAGTTCAATAACAACAGTAAGCATACCAAAAATCTCAACATTATTGTTGAATGTACAAAATTTAGGGTGTCCCGGATGTTCCGGGGCAGTCACAGAATTGAGGTAATTGTCCCGCTCATAGTGTCACGAGCAAATATTTTCTTCCTTTTTAAAGATAGCCAAGAAGACGCTCTTTGAGATGCACCTAGACCAAACCTGCACAGACCCCGGGAAGGGACTTAAAATACATTTTGAAATTTGGGACATTTTTTGTCTATATAATTCATATTTTCCGAACGCATGTTCATTTTTTAACTTTCTATGCGGGTTCAGATAGCCAAGAAGCTGCTCTTCTAGATGCATCTGGTCCCAACCCCCTCAGGGCTCGGGAAGTGTCTTAAAGTTAATTTTTGAAATGTTTATTATTATTTTTTTAATTTTGACGACTTGCGACTCAAAATCCTTCATATTTTTGGAACGCCGGTTTCTTTTTAAACTTTCTTTACGAATACGGATAGAAAAGAAGACACTCTTTAAGATGTATCCTGTACTAACCCCTCAGGGCCCGGGAAATGTCTTAAAATTCAATTTGGGATTTTGATTAATTTTTTCGATATTATGACGACATGCGACGGGAAATCCTTCATATCTTCCGAAATCGTACTGCTTTTAAAAGTATCTTTGCGTATTCTGATTGGCAAGAAGACGCTCTTTTAGATGCCCTCCATCCCAACCCCTTAAGAGCCCCGGAATTGTAACATATTTTTTAAGCGAGTTATATTTGAAATTCAATAAATTCTTGTACTGTTATTACTTTGTATTGCTCGGCAGTCGCTTTAACAGTTTAGTATTTAAAATTGAATATCTCGGTGCTGCTCATGGAACCAAATTCACCATTGAGGCGTCTTAGGATGCACCTTGTTCCAGCCACCTCAGCAGGTCCCGAGAAGAGTTTGATATTTTTAACATTGATATTTTTCCGAATTCTTTCGATATTTTGACGACATATAACGGAAAACCCAATATATTTCCTGAACGCGTGTTTCTATATTGAGTTTCATTGCGGATTCTGATAGCCAAGGAGACGCTCTTGAAGATACACCCCGCCCCAACCTCCATAGAGCCCGGAAAAGCTCTTAACATCAATTTTGAAATATTGCCAATTTTTGTCTATACTTTGACGACAGACGCCCGAAACTCCGTGATATATTACGAACGCCTGATCAAATTTTAAGTTTCTCTACGGATTATGATAGCCAAGAAGACGCTCTTTAAGATGCATCCGGTCCTAACCTAAACAGACCCTGGGAATGACCTTAAAATCAATTTTGAAATATTGGCAATCTTTTTTTCTATATTTTGACGACATGCGGCGGAATATCTTTCATATCATCCGAACGCGTCCTGCTTTTGCTAGTATCTTTGCGGGTTCTAATAGGCAAGAAGACGCTCTTTAAGATGCACATAGTCTCAACCACCTCAGAGCGTGAGAAGTGCCTTAAAATAAATTCTGAAATTTGGATTAGTTTTTCGATATTTTGACGACATGCGACGGAAAATCCTACATATTTTCGTAACGCGTCTTCCGTCTTTAACTTTCTATGCGGCATCGGATAGCCAAGAAGACGCTCTTCAAGATTCACTTGGTTCCAATTCCGTCAGAGCTCTAGAAGTACCTTAAAATACATTTTAAAATCTAGATTAATTTTTTTGATATTTTGACGACATGCGACGGAAAATCCTTCATATTTTCCGAACGCGTCGTGCTTTTGGAAGTATCTTTACGGATTCAGATTACTAAGAAGATGCCCTTTAAAATGCATCCCATCCCAAACCCCTCAGGGCCCGGGAAGTGCCTTAAAATCGAATGATAAAAATTTCCGATTTATTTCCATATTT
>JARJDQ010005715.1:0-12490 GCA_030264215.1 Geostiba sp. GC000077 | reverse complement strand
GTTGACCAGAGGGGTGAGTTGACCTGGGGGTGGGTTGGACGACGCGGAGACACGCTGTGAGGCGGGGTGCATACCCCGGGGTAAGTTGACCGAGGGGTGTGTTGACCAGAGGGGTGAGTTAACCTGGGAGTGCGTTAGACCTCGCGGAGACACGCTGTGGGGGAGGGTGCATACCCCGGGGTGCGTTGACCGAGGAATGTGTTGACCAGAGAGGTGAGTTGACCTGGGGGTGCGTTGGACCACGTGAAAACACGCTGTGAGGAAGGATGCATACCCCGGGGTGCGTTGACCGAGGGGTGTGTTGACCAGAGAGGTGAGTTGACCTGGGGGTACGTTGGACCACGCTAAGACACGCTGTGAGGAAGGCTGCATACCCCGCGGTGAGTTGACACTTAGTCATCAGTCTCATCCGATTAACCAGGCGTTTATTCGTGACCCCTACTCGCTAAACTCACAAGGGAAGAGAACACGCAGTTGAGAATGGTGACGGATTAGAGCGCGATAGCAATTCTTACCTAAACACACAAGGCAGGCCGATCGCGCGACACATGTCACTGACGAANCGGCGGCTTCCGCCCGCAGCGGCCACTCAAGAGCCAGACCTGCGCCGACGCACAAGACACATCAGCTGCGCACTCACCTTTGAATCTTCGGCTCCGACTCTTCTTTGGCTCCGACCAAACCAGTGCGTTCCTGCACAAGTAGGACATTATTTTCCAATGCTGTAACAAGTTACATTTGGGATAGGTAGTGTGAACTTGATACTAAATAAATCACTCACTTGATATGCACAGGACTGGTACAGGGCTGGTGTGTGATGAGTGTCTCGCCGATACTCCGGTCCTGAGTAAAATAAATGGCAATAGCAATATCGTCAATTCACATCTATACTTTTATATTTCCACATTCCTTCCACATTGATGATCTGCTTCGTCATATATTCGATTATTAAAATAATGTATTGTCTAGCCTCAATTCAATTGCATACCCCGAGCATACCCACAACAGTTACACTGCTCACTGCAGGTCTCACATCATACACATCTTAAATACAATTTAAATAGTTAACAAAAAAATGAACTCATACTTAAAAGAAAAACAAATATTGCATTGCATTGATTGGAATTAAATACTAAAGCAACTTACATTACATGAAAGGAAATGCACGTTTCTTCTAGAAATATCTCTGGACTCTAAAAACTGGTCTCAACCAAAAGAAATAAATACAATACATGCTTAAATTATAACCTTACATCTGCTAACAAACACTGGGAATCATTAAATCGTAAGTAGAATAATTAAAGCATACGGTGACAACAAAAAGAAAACGAAACAACAAAACAAGTTTTAAGTAAAATCGTAAAATAGGCATATTGCAACTGCTAGTCTGCTAGTAGTTTTTGCATAAATTAAGGCGCTTCATGGGAATGATTACATATTTCAAACAAAAATAACTAGTAACAACCTTAAACTATACCTATAGCGTTTATAAATAAATATTGCTATTCCTAGGCTTTGCTTCAAGCGTCTTTACCTTTATGTACACATTGTTGTTGCTGTTAGTTCATTTTAAGTGCTTGTCAGTCTTTTTCTGTCTTCAGTTGCTTAACCTGCTTAACCTTAAAATTAAAAGCTATTCGTGCAAAGTATCTACTGAAATGGCAAAGTCCTTGTTGCTGATAACACGCTGAGGATTCTTATTCAAAGCTGCGACGGTCTTCTGAATCTCTTCCTTCAAATGGAGCAGCACCTTGCGCACATCCGGCCGGTGCGTTGCAACAAGTCGCAGGGCGTCCTTGACGTCTTGTAGGGAGCGTTCCGCCGCCCCCGATTCAAGGTAGGCCTTCGCACGCGCATAGTACGCTTCATAGCTGTCGGATTTCATTTCCAACGCTTGGTTGGCCATTTCAACTGCTTCCGGATATTCCTACAACAAAAACAGGCAAGCCTAGAATAGAAGAATAGAACAAAATGGCGGCGTGGAGGAAAATGGAAAACTAACGTTCAGTTTGCGCTTGCATCGCGAATGATTCAGCAGAAAGTTGTACTTCAGCTGGCGGAAGGCGCTGTCGTCCTCCATGGGGAACTTCTTCAGCGCGTACTGATACCGATGGGCGGCTTCGCGCAGCCGACTCTTGCGATACAAGAGGTTGCCGTCTTCCAGGAGTTTATTCAGAAGGATAAGCCTGAGAAAATACGAAAAGGTTAAAGTCACCTGGCAGTATTGAGGTTATGTTGCTTAGGGCTTACATAATGTCTGTCTTTCCTTGAGCCATCGCCCAGGTAGCCGGCCCCAACTTGGCGCCCTTCTTCAGGAAGCACTGCACCACTTGAATATTCCGACAGCCAATCGCCCTGTCCAACGGACGCATGCCATTAATATCGACATGCTCAATAATAGCCCCGCGCTCAAGCAACAGCTGCACAATGGCCGGACTGCCCTGGAAAGCCGCCAGATCCAAAGGGGTTCTTCCCGTTCTATCCGTATGATTCAACTCGGCGCTTCTATCTAGCAGCAGCTGACAGGTATTCTGCTTGCCGCGAAGACAACTCCAACAGAGCGCTGTCAAACCCTCGGCGTCTTCCGACTCTAAGCTAGCCCCCTTGTCCAGAAGCAGTTCCACCAGCCCAACGTGACCTTCACATGCAGCAAGCATCAGGGCAGTTCGCCCCTGGCCGTCAGCCAGTTCCAACGCCTCCAGGGTGTGCATAAGCACCTCGACGATGTTGAAATGTCCATCTTTCACTGCCAGAAGCAACGGGGTCATGTCCTTCTTGTTCGTGCAGGTTACAGATGCCCCGTGATTGATCAACAGGTCAGTGACCTCTAGGCAACCGTTACTTGCTGCGATCGTGAGAGCCGTCTCTCCTGTCAACGAGCAGAAGCCATCTATATCGACCAGTGTGGGTGTGGAAGCTTCAAGGAGATATTTGATGATTTGACAGTGGCCTTGACCCGCAGCAGCTACTAATGCTTGCTGCGCTGCTTCCTCCAGAGTGATGCTTTCTGCGATTTCGTCGGAGGAGGAGGACCAATCAGCACTCAGCAAGTATCCCATGACATTCAAATGACCGTTGCGCGCCGCATGGATTAAAGCGCAGTGCCCCGCTGTGTCCACATGCCCCAACGAAGCCCCAGCTCCAATCAGCAAGCGGACCACATCCACATGACCTTTCGCCGCTGCCAGACTCAACGCAGTACAGCCCTGGCTGTTTGTCCGGTTGACATCCGCACCGAACTCCAGCAGCAGTGAGATCATCGATTGTATACCCTCATTGGCGTACATACATAAAACCGGGGCATTGCCCAGATAGTCAGTGACGTGGTCCGGATCAGCGCCGGCCAGCAGCAGTAGCCTGGACACCTTCACATTGGGACTGTAGATGTTTCTGAGGTTGCTCACCCCGTGCGATACCTCCATGGAGGTTTGCGTCAGCCAAAATGCTTGTAAATCGCGAGAGGACAACTCTGCCAGGGTCATGTTCCTATAGACATGCGCCTTGAGTATGTGATGGCCTAATTCGAGGGTCTTCTCCGGGTCCAAGGGTGCTTGGACTCTGGACAACCTAAAGGCAATGCCGCAGTGGCCAGCGCGCAGGTCGCAGAGGAACTTGAGGCTTTCATTATCATCCCTTCGGATTAGCCACTCCCTGAAGGAAGGATGAAAGAACATGTAGGTGTTGTCAAGTCGCTTTACCAGGAATCCAGAGAGCAGTTTAAAACGCTGCAGGAACTCCGCCCAGGGGAGAAAGGAATCAACAAGGAGGCTGTTCACGGAGTAGTAGATCTCTACCAACGTCAACGGGTACAGGGCAGAGAGACACACACTAAGGATATGGGTAATCTTCTCGAAGGATCGGACAGTTGGAAAGCGCAGATTGAAGTGGAGCAGGTAGATCTGCGCAAGGGACACTGGCAGTACCTTGAACCC
Organism: Geostiba sp. GC000077; assembly: GCA_030264215.1. NCBI lineage: Eukaryota > Metazoa > Arthropoda > Insecta > Coleoptera > Staphylinidae > Geostiba > Geostiba sp. GC000077. The sequence goes on along the minus strand of JARJDQ010005715.1, from coordinate 8,558 downwards.
CGAGGACTTGGCAACTAGATGACCTCTTTCCAACAGGTCCAAAGTCAATTTGGCGAAGAGAAACGACCCGTGCGATAATCCCAGTAGATGGTTGCAGAACTTATGCTGATTAACCTCCACCTTGACCACGTGGGTCGCGGTAATGTTCGTTTGTATACTCGGAGAGTTCTGGAGGCGAAAGCTAACGTACTCCAGAATGTCCCGCTGCAAATGCTCATTGTTCACGACGTTATCCAATGAGATCCGTGTGAATGGCAACTGCTTAGTGACATCGCTCAGCTGAGTGCGCACCGTGGCAACTACCTTCAGCCAAGAGGGAAACTGTGCGATGTGTTTCGCCAGGAATGAGGTGATGGTATCGCCATGATCAGGTCGGTGATACTCTGCTTCGCAGAGCCCATCCACCAGGATGACGCAGTTGGACTTCGAGTTGGAATCGATCTTGCCAATGCGTCGGAGGCTCGACAACGGTTCGAGAATTCCGCGACAAAAGGCCAGATCAGGGTTGACGATGCATTCGCGCAGGGACAGAGCCCCTTGGAGATGGGGTTCGTTAAGGAGATGATCGCGATAGGCAACTAGAGTGGGCGCCTGACACAACTGCGCTGCCAGGGAGTGAATAAAGTCCGGCACGAGGCAGGTGTTGTTGTTATCCGCCTGACAGAAGTGATAGGCGACCACTTGGCTGGCAAGCTGACGTAGCTTATCCGGTTGCTCCACCTGATAGTAGAGTGGGCTGCGGGAGCGATCCGGGGAGATGGTCTCGCCCACCTGCTGGTAGAGGTTCTCCTTCCGTCGGCCGAAGCAACTATGCTCTACTAGTTGCAGAATAAGAGCGGTTTTGCCCGTTCCGGGGTTGCCAGCGAGGAGGACGCCGGAGGTGGAGTGGCCAACGATCTCACTGATCTCCTTGATCAGCCACTGGCGGCCGAGGAAGAGTGGATCGGGTTCTTGCAGTGGCACCTCGAAGAATAACGGCTTTAGGGTGAGCTGTGGCGGACGGTATTGCAAACGGGTGAGGTGCTTTTGCTCCATGGCGGTGACCTTGGACTGTTCCTTGACGGTGCGTGCGGAGCGACGGATGCAGGTTCGTCGGGACTGAAAGCCTTCGAGGTCATCGGTTGGACCTGCTACACATGTATGAACCCAATATAAGTTTTCTCTGTGAAATCTGTGTAACTTACTAGTGACACTATGCCGACGGGAGATCAAAGGGCTGGAGGAGCAGTTGCTCTGCCCCGACATGGACATGGACATCAGGGAGCCCACGCTGTCGGAGCCGGCCGCCGCACGCATTTGATCCTCTGATGAGCCGGTGAGTGTGGACACCGGCGAAGTATTAGTAGACATGACAGCGCCGGTATCGTAGCTAGCCAGGGAGGAGCAGGAATCACCGCCGCCGCCGCCTCCGCGCTTCGCACGCCGAGCACCGTCGCCGAGCAGCAGCCCCAGCCGCATGTACATGTCCTCCGAGGATTTCTTCGTTGGGGGTTTGTCATTTGCACAAGGACAATCATCATCTACCAAAATAACCATAAAAATTAATGTTGGTACACATGTTTAAGGATAAAACAAATACAAAAGGTGTTAATGCTTATGTCTTAGGCTATTTCACAACAGGTTTGCGTCGTTGCGTCTGGTACTCGTGTCCAAATTAGGAAAGTTGCCTTGCACTTTGTGAGCTCGGTTCGAAGACCTGTGTTAATTATGCAGAGTGAAAAAAAAACATGCAGATGCAACACACAAGTGCTAAAACTAAGCCTAAAACAAATGCTGCATTGTGATTGGTCACACCTCACACGTCACACACAAAAAACAGGCAGTGATTGGTTGCACTTGCAGCGATGCAAGGAGGTTACAGCAATGAATGAAAATGGGCCTGCCTGATATGAGCTGATTGAGTCCGGTGTGAATGCCATTGTGGCCGGCGGACCACAGCGAGCGAATCTTGCCGAGCAGCGTGCTCGGCCAATGCCGGCCGTCGGACGCCGAGGTGGTGGACGCTGACATTCGGCCGACTAAATTTAAAAGACACACACCACGTGACGGCCATTTGTACACTTCCAAAGAGACTTTCATGGGCAGGAGCATGACAGCATGAGGTGCTATGTAAAGAATATCCCACGCCTGCTGGCCTGCTGGCCTGCTGTCTAGACACTGCCTTTTTGCTCGTGCCACGTCTGCGGGCACTGCGGAGCACTGGGCTCTACATTACCGACGCGACGCAATGTACTCACCGGAAAACGCCGAATCCGCCGATGTTTGTCGACTGGCGGCGCGCTGCACGAACGGACTGCGCAGGGCCTTGGGGCTGAGAAAATACCGGCGGCGCGATTGGGGCGGCGTAGGGCAGCTCTGCGTCATCGCACTGTGTTTGCCGCCCCCGGTCGCATTGCTCGGCCGCGTCTTGGGTAGCTTCTCCGGGTGCGCCATCTCGATGGATGCGTTGACATCGCGTGCTTGCATGTACGTGGTGAAGTGGCCGTTGGTTTTCACTTTGTTGCGTCCGGCACCGTTGCACGAGGTGAGGCTGCCGGACATGCTGCTCTGCATCGGCGAGGGGGTGATTTCACCGTAGAGGGTGATTTCCGAACCGCGCAGGCTGGAATTGCCAAGGCTTCCTTGATTTCCGTGGTTTGATGAGCGTTTCTCATGCATCAACGGTGTTGTGGGTACTGAAAGTGATGCAGGCAACCAATTATACACCAATAGCACACAAAACGCACGATAGATGGCGTTGGATAGTTATATTGGATGCGAAACGAAGCAGCGCAAAACGTGAGATCATAAATAACTTTAGACTGCATCTGCAGATTAACATACGTGACGTCAGCCTGGCATAAAATGTCGACTGTCGGCATTAATAAAACTGAATAAAACATTAAACATTGGAACGTGCGTTATTTTATTTCATTAACATTTAACATTAGCATTCCGCGATCCGCGTGGACTTTTGCGCATTCAATTACACTACGATTTATTGCATTGGCCAATCGATACTTCGATAGAGATAAAGATGCTAATTATAATTACCAACATAAAACACGGCTTGCCAATCACAAATCACAAATCAGATTACAAACCGGACGGGATAGAACGCAACAACCATGAGCCGTGAAAATTCGCTGCGACGCAACGCATTAATTAGGCAATTAATCAATTTACGTCGAGTGCTATTATGATTACAAGTCTAGTCAATACGCTGGCTTTTTTAAGGCGTACTGTATTTTTAACGACTTTCATAGTCACTTAATGACTGTGCGGAGAAGTGAAGATGTGAATGCCACGAAGTCATAAATTAAATAATTAATTAGCTGCATCCAAAGAGATTACTCTTTCTCAAGATAATAACACAAAAAAAACAAAACAAAAAACGCAAAATTTAGAATTGAATCACAAAACGGTGTACGTAGAGACATCTCTTAGCACCAAGAAGATATATCAATTGGCAAAGTGGCTAAGAGATGTCGCCACGTACACTGTTTTTGGGATTAATTCGATTTTTAAGCCCAAAACAAACTGTTCTTGTGGTGGTGCTTTAAAACTATAATATCTCGGCCGAAAATAAAGATAGCGACACCAAGTTTTCAGTGTTTTGAAGAGGAAGAACGTACGTTTATTTCAGTATCACTCCGATATTCGTGGTCACCGGAAGTGGGGAACTGCGCACGTGTAAAAATTCCCCTCACAATTCGATTTGCAGATTGGACAAGTGTAATAAAATTGATCATATCTCAGAGACTAATTAACCGAAATGACTCATTCAAGTGTTGTTCTAAAGAGGAGTTTATGTATTACAATCTACCATAACCACATATGGCTCTGTCAAAAATTCGAAGAGATACTAGACTGTAAATGTGAAAACGCAAAAAAAAAAAAGATTTGTTTAGAATATTGCGATTTCTGAGGCCAAATACAAACAGATTGAGGTAAATCGGCCATGATTGTAGAGAGCATAAAATTCCCGAGGGAATAGCTGAGAAAAACATCGGTCAAATACCCGAAATCAAAGCGTAGGTCCGTCGTGAATATAGGAATAAAAAAAAGTGAATTTCAAAATTTTACGAAATGTTTTAGAATATCGCGATTTCTGAGGACAAATGCAAACAGATTGATATAAATCGGCCATGAATGTAAGGAGCATAAAATTCCCGAGGGAATAACAGCGGAAAATCCGGGCCTGTGCTCAAAACCAAAGCGTAATCCTGCTGTGAACTTTGAAGTAATTGAAAACACGCAAGGTTTTCACGCTAATAAACGCAGTGTTCTTATTTAAGGTTATAAAATGCTCCTGCATAGTTGATAGTTAAACATAATGGCCGCGGCTGATCATGATCATAAAAAAACACGAGCGATCGTTAAGCAAGGAAGGTCAATACTCAAAACGTCAAAACTCAATACTAAGGCTTAACTTCAAAAAAATTTCATTCGTATGTGACGAACAGTGACGACCAGTGACGAAATAAAATAGGTAAAGAAAACACACTCAAATTAAGAAGATACACGCCGCATTTTACGACGTGATAAAACGCCGAAAATACAGAATTAATGCATTAGACGCTTCTAACATAAGAAAATAAGAACAAACAACATAGCGGTGGTTTTAGGAACTAGGAACTAGGAATGCACGTTTTAAACGTTTTTGAGGTTACGTTTTACGTAAGATACGTGAGAACCCTAGAGATACTTTACTTTACTTACAATCATTGTGTGCAATCGATGATAAGTAGCTGGTCTTCTGGAGGATGACGCTGCCAGGATGACACAGGGGGCATTTTTCATTGGTGAACATGCAGGAATAGCAACGCTCATGGCCGCAGTTGTCAATAAGGCGGCGCTTCTTGCCCTTGTCGAAGGGCATTGCGCACGATGGGCAGTTTAGATTTCCAGTCTCAGCGTCCAGCAAGCGTCTTATCGCTGCTAAATCTGCAAACAAACAAAACTCTAATTTGAAAAGCAATTCATTTGGATTGGCTGTATGTATCTTAGACACGGTCGGAGTCACGACAAAATATGTAAACATATAAAAATAATGATAATCTAGGTGTAAGGTGTAACTGGACGACTACAGGCGCATATATTTTGACTCAATATGATTTATGAAATTCTTGATAGCACCGTTTATTGTTTATTGTGCTTTGTTATTGTTTGCGCGCGTGATTTCATGATAGGTTAGGTTGGTGCCGCGAGGCACTTGTATTTCTTATTACCACCTTGCTTTCGAAAGCGTAGCGAAATTGGAAGATTGCACACCAATCGTCAAGCATATAGGTACACAAAATGGGGCTTGGCGCATGCGCATTGTGGGAGTAGTGCTAAAAATCGAAAACAGTCGAAACGACTCGAAACAATTGAATTGCGCCTACTTTAAATGTAGATCAGCACTCAGCACAACAATGTCTCATTATCGATAACTGCATCGCAAGTAAACACCAATTAATCTTGGCAATCACGCATAGACCCAATAATAATCACTGTTACATTTTACTTCTTTACGCATGCGCATTGCAGCTGCAGTTAGTGAGTAAGTAAATGAATCAGTAGAATTTTAGTGCGGTAGAATCAGCGGTTTTAGGTTATAAATGTCTTAAGTGTACTTTACACTGTTGCCAAATCAAGGTTAAGTAGCAACTAATCACATACAGGGTGTCCAGAAATTAACGGATTTTGTACATGATGTAACTCTCTTCGTTTGGTTACACGAGGTCATGAAAGTTGCGATTTTTAGGTTACAAATATGCATAATAACAAAATTCTTTTTCGTTCCATAGCACGTGTTTTAAAAATCGAACACTTCTTGTAAAGTCAGTTTTCTCTTAAATAGCATCATATAATCAGAATGGTTTACATTTTGAAGCTTTGAATTGAATTAATTCAAATTAACTTAAGTCAAAGTTTACAAAAAAAAAAATTCTGGTTAGATGTCACAATTTAAGCGAAAATTGACTTTGCAGATATGTTTAATTTTTAAAACAGCTATATAGTGTGGAACGAAAAAGAATTTGTTATTATGCATATTTATAACCTAAAAATTGCAACTTTGATGACGTCGTGTAACCAAACGAAGAGAGCTACAACATTATTGTATTAAAATTTTCTTCTTGAAATGCCACCTGTACAAAATCCGTTAATTTGTGGACACCCTGTATAGTGATAAAACTGATTCTATCTGTTCTTAATAGTTCCAATTTGCATCAGAAGTTGAGAAACTATGGAATGCGTAATGTTAAAGAGTAAATGTTAAATGTTAAATGTTAATTGTTAACAGGCTTAAATTAAACCTAAATGCTTAAGTACAGTCGCAACGTGCAAGTAAAAGTAATCATGTAAATGGAAACATTCGCACTTCTCAAGTGAATCAAATGATCTCATTCTCAATCGGTTTGTGTAATCAACACCGAACACACTTTTATCATTATGCAAGAAAGAGTTGGTTAAGTCGTACTTGCCCTAGGTAAAATAAAAAAGGTTTTAATTTCACAGCCAGGACGGTGAATGAGAATTTTAAAAGCCCTCGGGCCATAATAATTTAATACTTGTAATACTAGAAAAGCAAATGTATGGTAAGAAGTGTATGGTACGAATCACTCAACTTTACCCACTATTAGTAATACTAATAAACGCTTGAATTTGTATTAATTCCACTTTATTGCTACGCAGCATTTAATACTTGATTTAATTTCGAGTTTCAACATTTCAAGATTCAAGATAATCAAATCAAGAATCAAGGTGTGTTACTCTGTGCAGTTAGAGTCGACGTAGAATGGTAAACTTGTACACTACAAATCAATTCATGGGAACATGCGTACTGTAAAGTATTAATTACTTGTGCTGCACGAAACAAAAACACATTAAGACTAAAGAGTAAAAACTAAAAAGGCAAAACAGACTAAAAGACTAAATGCAATAGCTATTTATGTATGGAGGCAGTAAAGTTGGCTTTTTTATTACGAATGTGGATAACCACGTGAGTAATAAAAATGGACTTTACTGCCGAGGTACATATTAATTTTCGAAATCGTTTAGATCGAAATTGAACACATCGCGTGACCACAACACTACGAAAGGAAGGAGGTGGAGTAATGGAAAAATAAACAAAAGCGCTTCTTGTTGATTGCTTTTCTTATCTCCTTCGTTTCTTGCTCTTTTGTTTAACTTTAATGCCTAGGCATAGAAAAGCTACTTTAGTGCCGATTTTTCTTTTTTTTTGTTTTTAATGCCGATTTCGGAAAAAAGCTTTTTCCAAAGGTTACTCTTCTTTTGTTCTAGTACTTCTACTTCTAGTTCTAGTTGTTCTTGAGTTGAAAGCTTGAAAGCTTTTTCCTTGTCTTTATTGTGTTCGCATCAAATTTCAATTTAAAGCTGTACCTTTACTGTACATTTGCTGTACTTTTACGTTTTACATATTTACATTTAAAGCTTTGTGAATAGGAACCGGAGGCTAGCGAGGAACCAGAACCAAAACTGTGTTTGTTTTAATTCACATTTGCATTCACATTCACAATACAGGGTGGTCTATAATTGGCGGTATAATCTTAATACCAAAAATGCCGAGAAGTGAGAAAGTCTTTGTTTGGCCTCACTATGTCCTTAAATTTGGAATTTTTCGGTTATATACAAATAAGCGTAATAACAAAATTCTTTATCGTTGTACAGCAGTTGTTGTAAAAACCGGACACTAAGTCACCGTCAGTTTTCTCTTAAATAACATTTAACCAGCATGGTTAGCACTTTAAAACTTTCGAATGCTGTGCAATGAAAAATAATTTTGTTATTATGCATATTTGTAACCTGGTCACTTTGTAACCCTAATTCCAAATTTCAGGACCTCGTGAGGTCAAACTTTCGCAGCTTTTAGTATTAAGATTATCGTTTTTTTTTTTGACATAAACCACAAAATTACCCTGTCGTCAATTTCCGCCAATTATAGTCCACCCGGTATAATCTGTGACATCACAAAAAGAACCTGTTTAATTGTTGCTTGTTGCATAGTTGCATACATTTGAAATGAAGCTCACACGTTTGTCAAACATGAAACACTGAAACTGAACACTGAAGAGTCAGCGGCATTTTTCTTCTAGGCTGTGTTAACGAGCTTACAGCATGTTTGATGTTTGCTCTGCCTGTACCTTTTTTTTACCTTCAGGTGTCAGTGTAACAAGCTACATTTGAGTGATATAAAAACTAGTGCTTTGATTACACAAACACAAACAACAGTTAAGTCTTAAGTTTGTCTTTTGTCTAGACTTTAGATTCTATTCTAGACTGTAAAGTCTTAATTCAAAAGTGATATGTAATACAGGGTGGGCCTTAAAATTTAAAATAATATTATATAATGGCCGCGACTCTCACTTCGCGAATCTTCGCCTTGGTACGTTGCATGCGCGTCCGCGGACCATAAATAACTATTATGCACGTCATTGGGCGTCTATAAGAGTAGTGACCACCCATTTAACCAATGTAAATAAGGAGTCTATAATGAGAAAGACATAACGCCACGCCACTTTTATGGTCTCGAGGTGTCACTCAGGTTTTGGCGCTGGTGTCGCGTATCTGCC
>JARJDQ010005675.1:0-13855 GCA_030264215.1 Geostiba sp. GC000077 | reverse complement strand
GGCTTTTCCCGTGCTCGCTCTATAAGTCGCGCTCGCTCGCTTCGCTCGCCTCGCGCTCCCTAAACGCTCGCACGTTAAAAGCCCAATAACGCTACTTGTTGCGTAAAATACTATAACATTTCTCTTTCGCATGGTGTTAAAATCATCCATGTGGCACTTAAATTCTCAGAATAATCTCGATTTCAAAATATTTTTTTATGGAAGCATAATTTATTTTAAGTTATAAAAATTTTATTCTTGGCCCTGGTCGATATGCTGTGATATAACAATGAAACCATATTCATTTTAATTTGAATGTAAATCTACAAACTTTTCTCTTCCTCTTGTTGTTAAATTCATTCTTGTAGCACCAACCCTTTCAGAAATACCGTGATAATAATACTTTATTAACATTCTTCTTTCTCATGGTGTAAAATTAATCCATCTTGCACTTAAATTCTCAGAATTATCACGATTTTTAGATGCGTAACCATTTTCTTTAAAAAAATGTATTAAATTTTTAACCTTTGTCGATATGCTGGGATATAAAAATGAAACCATAAGCATTTTAATTCGAATGTAAATTCACAAACTCTTGTTTTAAATTCATACTTGCTACACCAACCCTTTCAGAATTATTGCGATTTAAAAATAATACGTTACGTCGTAGCTTATTTTTTATTTCTTGAAAAACGTATAAAAGTAACGATCAGTATTTCAATTTGAATATTTTCCTCGTGGTGTCAAATACATATATCGTCAATCGTCATAGTTATCATTATGATTTCCATAATAATTTCGATGATGATTTCCACGCAGAAATAGCGATGTAATATTAATTGCGACATGTTTCGATAATATCTATTGTTGCTGGTGTTTGTAGTGTTGCAGTGGCAGTAGCTACACGACGCCGACGGGTTGCATAACACTTGCATCAAAGTGCGTCTTGTTTCGTTCGTTTGACAGTACCTCTGTACCTCAGTACCAACACACACCATTGTCGAGTGGTTATCACGCAGTGAACTGTCCTAATGTAATAAAGGCTTTACCAGTTGCGTCCGTTGCGATGATAAACGAATTAGCTACCAACAGCCCCTCGACGCCAACGGTTACCACGCAATGCAATTGCTTTATTGCCGTTTAAATGGTGTTCATCAGCCGATGTTCATCAGCATTGTCCACGTACTAAATAGGCGCAGTGTGGAACGCATAATAAATTGATTTTCTCATCGTGATAAAGCTAAGCGACCAACATAAATAAACAAATGACACATTTTCATTCCACCATAGCGTAACATTGCTTTTTCCAACAAATATGCAGCTAATGGTAAAATCGATCCCTGTTATAGGAACTTACATTTAGCAAAATAAACCAGTACCTATGTCTTTTGTTTAAGGTTTCAGCATAAATTCATGAATAAAAAGAGTCTCGACTCTAGACGACACCCTTAAGGCATGAAATAATTACAATTTGCAGAGCGTTGTTGTTAAATTAGCAAATTTGCAAAAAAAATTATTCCGTCATGAAATTAGTATGCAAAACCCATGAATAATGACATATTTAATTCAATTTTCGATATTTATTACAGTAATGCATGCAAATCATCATAAAATCATGAAATAGATTGGTAATAACATTTGGCACGTTATTCTGCACGAAGACCCTGTGAACTAAACGCATAATATGCAAATTCGGATGATAAAGTGACACTGCTGTCGGCGACACTGGGGGTGAAAACTTCCGCAGGGCGCAGGTGAATTGCAACACACCTCACCAATATAACATGCTTTCACACATCATCGCCATTCATGACGCGTTGTAAACGATAGCAGTAAACACATCTGTTTGTTTATTTTCACGTTCAACAGAAAAGTATGAAAATGTCAAAACATCAAAAATAGTGAAAGCATTTGCACTTTTATTATTAGAAAAGTAATTAATGACGAAAAGTTGTAATAAAACTTTATGACGCAGGTGAATAGGAATCCTGCGGCGTAAAACAAAATGCTTAACTATCATTAGGGATGTTTTTAGTTGAAAAGTTCTTCTAATTCTGAGTTATTACAGGCAGTGGAGGTTTGGCTGTGAAGAAATTGTCTTTGTTGAAATTTTAAAGAACATCATATTTGTTTTTTCCTTAAGGAGTTTTCATCTGTCATGAAATTCTAAACGTTCTCATCTTGCTTGTTATACCCATTGCGTCCTTTTTGATCATTTGAAAAAAAAAACGTAAATCATTACGAGCAAAGCGGGTAAATTAAGTGTTTAAAAATTCAGCCGGGTCTCACCTCGGGAATTCACTGCACGCGTGTTTGCTCGCCGCGTTTTAAAGAACAAATTAACATTAAATCAATATAAAGTTTGGCTTTTCCACCGGCGGCACTTTTTCGGCGTTTTGTCGTTGACTTCGCTGATGAAAATGAACAACACGAATAAAAAAATAGGCAAACGCAAAAAAAGTTGTACTTATTAATATAGGAATTAGGCAAAACATGTATCATTAAAATTATACGCACAGAGAACACATCTGAACGTTGTTCGCACATCGCATTAATATTTATGTGGTGTCTTACCTCGAAACTCAACTTTGATGATTTTCTCCCCCTTGCACTTGGGCACTTGCAACTGTTTGATGCGGATTGCCAGCGACATGTTTCACTGATGTTTGTTTATCGAGTTTTAATTCGTACAATTTAGCGCGTAATTATGATAGTTTTGATTGATGTTTTTGGTGCATTTGTGGCGCGAGTGGGAGATGGTGGCAGCGCCGGGATTGCGATGTTGTAACGGCGAGGCCCGGCTGCGGGGAGAACGCGCACGACTTGTTGAACGGACCCGGTCCGTGTCCGCAACTGGCGTGCGACGCAAGCGAGCGTGCGATTTGAACCCAGGCGGCGGCGGAGGCGGCTGTTGCGACCTCAAGCAGCCCCTTCCGCAAGAAGAACGCGCTAAAGCATCCGCGTACGAAACTGGGTGAAATTTTTACTTGCTGACGATTCATGTGGCGCCACCTCGCTGGAAATTCGTAAAGCTTTGCGCTTCTTCAAAGCTATCGACTGTAGGCAGCCCACAATGCAGGGAACTGTCAAAATGAGCTCACAAATCGATAATCTTGCATTCTTTGTGAGCAGTGTGAGCACATTTTGAAGTAATAAATTTCAACAAGTTTTAGGAAAGAACACAGAAAATTAAATACGTATTATTTTATAAAATAAAACGAAACAATGGATAAATCGCTTTATAATTTACAATAAATCATTTAAATATAGGGTGTTAAGTACTACTGTCTCTGTTTTTGTCCATTTAACAATAATAAACGTTGCCCATTTACTTTTCAGTATCAACCAACAAAAGTAATATTGGGTGAAATTTTTTGTTGCCGAGGATTCATGTGGCGTCACCTTGCGGGACATGCTCATATCATGCGCAGCTTTAAAGCTATCGACTGTATGCAGCCCACAATACAAGAAATTGTCAAAATGAGCTTACAAATCAATAATCTAGCGTTATTTTGAATTAATACATTTCAACAAGGTTTAGGAAAGAACGCAGAAAGTTAAATACGTATTATTTTATTAAATAAAACGAAACAATTCGTAAATCGCTTTATAATTTACAATAAATCATTTAAATATAGGGTGTTACGTACAACTGTCTCTGTTTTTGTCCATTTAACAATAATAAACGTTGCCTATTTACTTTTTAGTATAAACCAACAAAAGTAATCGTAAACTTTATAATTGATTTACTTACAGTTACTTTTATATCGTGTCGTCATTTTTTTGCTTTGCATTGTTTTTTTTTATCAAGTTTAATTCATTACGTTTAATGTTTTCTTTAGAATATTCAATAGTGAGCAATAGTCGCTCGCAGTGCGGGAGTTGTGGCGATGTTTTGCATCAAAATGGCGCTCACACGCCGTGAGTTTTTGAGCGTCAATTCATTCTCGTGCTAACGAAACGTGCGTTTGCAATCGCTGCGTCTTTCGGTGTTTGCCACCCACCGCGAGCAAGCCTCATCGAAGTCCATCGTGTAAGTAAATAAATGGCGCCGCGTTTGATTTACAATTATCGTTAAAACTATACATTATACTAGGGATTCGTCATCCAGACTCGCATCCAGACGGTTCAACGTGCGTTATGTTTGCTTATCGGATAGTTTGATTTAATTCGCTACTCGATTCGTCACCTCCACCTGCACTTTTGTCTAATTGTATTGTAATACATACTTAGTTAATGGTTCAACGTGGAAAGTGTGTGGGGAAAGTGTGTAAAACGCTTAAGTAGACAATTGTAATTGGCAGATTGTAATCATGATGTGTTTCTTGTTATTATATCTAATTGCTATCTAAAGAAAATCGAGTTAGAACTAAGTAGAATATAATAAATATAAAGTTTACTTATCTGTAACTTTTCGCCCCTTTTTGCACAAGGTTTGGACTCTTGAATCAGCTGTCAAAATCCAACTATGGTATCAACTAACTCAAAGAGGAAATGTTGCAAATTACAAATAAGTAAGCACACATTGTTTTTTTTTTCATACTTTTCTGTTCTTTAATTCATCATTAATATTTTTCATATCATTTGTAATAGACTTTCAATAATATCAATATCAATCAGTTAACGGATCGTAAAAATCGAAACGGAACAAAGTTAATGAAATTCATCAGAACAAACTTAATAGCAATAAAAGTTGTTTCTCATTATGTCATTAAGTTATCGGTGTTGTTATACAAATACAATCGTAATCAGAAGGTTCAATAATTCACCATTTCGTCAATATAAGCATCTCGTCGTTTTGAATACGAATTTAATTTGTAATATCATATCGTCTTGTATGTAGTTTTTTTTTTTCATTTCTTGAATTAATATTGCTCCTTATTAAAACGTCAGACTCTTACTCTGTGCAAATGTGCTACAAGTCAGTTTAATTAATAACGTTTATCATTAATTATTCATTTAGTTTACTTCTCCTCCTCTTCACCTCGGTAATTCGAATAATTTTTGTTCAGATTTCGCGTCTGCAATGTCTGCAATGAGTGTTTCAAATAGTGTGATCGTACTGTGAATACTTTTGCACCCTCTGTCTGCTTGGTTTGCCCAAATCTGCACGTCGATGTGGTTGCCTAGCTGGTTGTGAGTGAAATCTTGGTTTTACCAATTGCGAACGACTGTATATAAACTCGTCTTCGTTAATTTAATATAGTTTGCCATCATATTCATCATAATATTTTCATATACGTTATCATAATCGTCAACGAATCAATTTCAATTAATATTTTGTTTTAAGTACATACACTGCGTAATACTTGATTTTTTTCCGTTATTTTCTCATTTTGCTTCTTCTATGAATGCAATTACAATTTGTTTACTTGGTTTATTTTTGGTTTCCATTATGTACACGTTTTGTTGGTTGCCTATGTGACTTGGTTGGTGGCTCGCAGTTTTTACATTGTTCTCTCATTTTTTCTTTGTTATGCATACATTATGTATAAGACGATCAAATCGGATGAAGAAACGAGGTGTACACATTCAAATTCGAAACGAAAGACGGCTTTGACAACCAAAATATTTGATACTCAGTCGATGTGGTGTGTATGGGTGGCTTTAGTGTGTGAGGAGTGTTACATCTTATTTAGTAAAAGGGAGGTGCATCATCATCAAACTTCATTATTACGGATACGAACAACAACCGAGGAGTTTAAAACATTTTGATTTGCTTTCATTATTTTTTATCTTGCACAACAAGGGGGTGGGCAATTGGCGCGGCGTAGGGCGGCGAGGCACTGTCAACAAAATGGCCACCATGACACCCGCCATGTTGGAGACCTTGACGTCGCCGCCCGGCCACGCCCTGCGGTAAACTAAAAACCTAAACATTATGCATCGTTTCGCTCTTTTCTCTCGTGTTATGGGTTCTCATGCAACAAACGCAACTGTTCATCATTACATTTGATTAGTAATCATAATAATTGTTTTTTTTTCTCATTGTGTCCTAAAAGTATTTACAGTCAGTGAAACTATTGTTTATGCATCATTTACTCTTGTTTATACCCATATTTCTCCGTATATAGTTCATCCGCTTGTCTTGTTTGTGTTATTCGATTTGCTCAATTGGTTGCCTCCATCGTGGCGCGCGGATGGTGGCTTTAATTTGAATTGTTTGTTTATTATTACAGTATAATAATTTTGGCTATGAGCGCGAGTTTTGCCTATTACCATTATCCTTCCTGAACATTCCGTCCTTTCGCAATTTCCCATCAACATGTCCTGACTGCGTTCATCTCATCATCGCATCTTCCTCCGCATTGTTCTGTTATCAATCATCAATTTCTTTTCTGTATAATATATATAATATAATATCTTTAATTTTATCATAATAATAATAATTACAAGTAATAATTATATTACACTTTAGAATTTCGTTTCGCCGTTTTTTTTTAATATTACGTGTATTCTCTTATTACATTTGTTTAGTACTTTTATACTCGTCAGCGTATAATTCACTTTGTTTTCCTGTTATCATACAGCATCGAATGTGGTGCCACATGTACGCTTATTATCGTTTTATGGCATTTTGACGGGCGTATTGGAAAACAGTCTAGTATTAAAAGTTTGCTTTTATGAACTGTGTTTCTTTTGCTTCTGCTTCTTGCATTCATTACAGTTGTTTTTTGGGTATTAATTCGAACGACGCGATTTCATTTGGTTGTGTCGAGTGGTGTGTGAAAGTGTGTTTGTTGGATTGAGGTAATCAAAGGGGCACTGTGAAGTGTGATCAACAACAGCGGCGGACAGCCGCTCTGAACATTTCGTTAACTTTATACTTGAATCGAACAGGATCTATCAAAACGTTATTAATGAAAAACTGTGATGTGTACGGTGTTGTATCTAAACTTTTCCATTTCATGCTTCGGTGCGAGGATAAATGTTCGTGCAACTATGTTTGTATGTAATTTTATAACGGTTCGTTGGCGTACATTAAATGTGTGTTTGTGTGTGTGTGAGTGTGTGGTGTATGTTTGGTTGCTGCCATTCGCATAGTATCTTACAGCTTTACAGTCCGAAAGTGTCCGTTGTGAAAAAATGGGGTGGGATAGTGGTGGTGGCAGAGGTGGCAGAGTGTGTTTTGGGGCTGTGTAATATTAAAGTGCAACTTCTCTTCACATGTATCTTGCATTCACTTGAGTATAAAAGAGGAACGTAGAAATATCTACAAAGATTCGAACGCAACGCTGCTTGCTTATGTTTTCTCGCTCGCCGATTTGCCTAACCTTAAAACATCGACGAACTACGTGTTAGAATATTTGTTTGCTCGCTTGCGACCCACCGACAACGCTACATCACGCATGCGTTTGCTTGTGAATCCTTTTGCATCGCGTTTTCTTTTTTAGAGACGTTGATCATCGAAACCGAAACGTACAAATGTATTACAAAACAATTGAAATCGTGTTTTGCGCATGCGCGTTGCTTTGCTTTGCTTCGTCCAGCTGCCTGTTCGTGTTTTATGTTATTGTTTGGTTTTATATTTTAGGCGAATATATGGTCAGGGGTATACCTATGTACAAACGCGTCTCTTTGCCGATGAAGCTACGCAGTCTAGTAGTTATAATTAATCTGTCCCAAATCGCCTCGCCGTGAATGCGCTCTTATCATCGAACGCGATTCGGTTGCGCGGGGGCCCCCGGATTGCTTGGGACAATTGGATTCAATGTGAGTGTGTGTTTTGCTTCAACGCTACGAACGCTCGTTGGTTTTCTTTGTTGAACTACTTAAATGCTTACCGGCCCGGCCCGTCACGTGGTTGGTTTACCTGCGCCATCTCTTCACACCCGTCCGTCCTCATGTTCACCTGTTCTACTTACATGCTAGTTGTATAGTAATAATAATAATAATAAGTAGTCGCAGTATAATGTCGTATATGTGCATGTTGATGTTGCTCGTTATATTCGTTTTTTTCCTTTTTCAGTTTTTGGTTTGGTTGTTCATGTTATTCGAGAGAAAGAGTGTAGCGTCGGTGCGCCTGCTTTTGTTTCGCTTATGCCTGCCCTGCGTGCGTGCGCGTGTGACAATATGTGTTGTTTGTATAATGGGTCTTTAAAGAGTCCTCACAAGCGTCATTTTCGTCATTATGCAAAATGCACGAGTGTTCATCAGCTGTGTGGGCGCGCATTGGACACTGATTCTCTGCGTCATCGCGGCGCGTGTTCCGCGCGTGCTCTCGGCTTCGTGCTCTTCGCCTCACGGTTCGGGTATTCGCTATGCGGCCGTTTTGGTGCACCTTCGACAGGATGATGTGAAAGGAGAGCGAGCAGAGAAGCGGTGCGATTTGAGTGGGGTGCCGACTTCTCTACTTGTCCTCCTCGAGCAGCACCAGATCGTCGGCGACCACGTCGGAGATGTGCAGATAGATGATCCAATACATGAGGTTGAAGCACACGAAGCACACGGGGAACACGATGCGCGAGTACTTGTCAATGTCCGACGGCGTTATGCCGTATAGCTTGTTGATGTCCTTGCCGGGATGGATGATGTGCTGCGGAATGGGCGGGACGGCGGACTCCTCGTCCGGCGGGCAACCGCCACCGCCGCCGCCGCCGCCGCCACCGCCACCGCCGCCGCCTCCTCCACCGCCCCGGCCGCCGTTCACTGTGCTCTCCAGCGTGCCGCCCTTGCTGTGTGCCTTCGGGTCGTGCACTTTGAAGCGTACCTCCTGGAACAAAGGTTCCCACTAAGAAGCATCCGTCGTCTAACTTCGCTACCGCTTCCAACATTGAAATGATTTCACCCCGGAGTTATTACCAGATAAGGGAGACCTTAGAGTCCCAAAAACGTCTGCCCACAACCGGGAGGTTTGGTTTCACGAAACGGGTCGAGAGCTCAAGACTCCAAACCTCCTGCTGTGGGTCGACGAATTCGGAACTCTAAGGTCTCGCTAAGTCCAGGTTATGTACAATTGAAATAATCAAGTCCTCAATTGAAGTGTGTGTGACAGACCTGGCAGCAATTTAAACTTCAATAGAGGACTTGCACCACGTAAGGTCGCGAATTCATTTCAAAAAGCTCCATCTTGCAATGAATGGACAACCGCCTGGCCCACATACAAAGATCACAAAGCCACGAGCCGGAGCAGTTTGTAGAAGATCAAAAGAAGAAGAGAGAATAACACAGAAACACGACACTTAAATAATGATTGTTATAATTTACCTCGTAGGAAAATTGTCTTGGACGATTACTCACTGTTTGCTTGGGAGCATGATCACCGTCCGGGCCGTCGACGGCCACCATCTTTTCTGATCTTTTCTGTTCAGCGATCTTTTGAATGGCAAGGAATCGATTCTTGCGCATTTGAATTCGTTTCGCCATGTAACCGACAGTGGCGTATTCTGCAACAGAAGCCAAAATGATTTGGGTTTACTAAGGGAGTGCTTTTTGAATGGAGGAGATGATTCACCTAAAAGGCTGGCAAACACCATCACGAAGCACGTGCCCAGATAGACGTCGATCGACTTGACGTAGGAGATCTTCGGTAGCGCGGCGTTCGTAGAAGACATCAAGGTGGTCATCGTGAGCACGGTGGTGACGCCGAGGGCGACTCGGGCGGGCGTCGCATTGCGATTCAGCCAGAAGCTCACCCACGAAATAATGACGATAAGGCCGGACGGGATGTAAATCTGAATGAGGTAGTAGCCCATGGAGCGCACGAATTGAATTTCGCAGGCCAGACGAGAGTAGTTTCCTGCGCGTTGAAGGGGGATGCAGAAATGCACATTAACACACTGTCCTCCAACAGCCCCGTTGAGCTTGGCCCCCATCCACTTCCAGAGAAGATGGGGGGGTTCAGCTCGCGGCCGCAGACACCAAACAAACAAACACCAACGACAAATCATATTCAAAAAGAACACTTGGATCGAATGACGGAGTCTGGGGGATGGTGTAGTGGTAAGCAAATACGATGATATCTTCGGCATGCAGTAATTAAAAGTCAAAAGTCATCAAACGCCAGAGTAGGGGGAGGGGGTGAATTGGTTCGCATCGCGGCGCATGAAATGAGTTGACTTTGATGAGGTATCGTTCGGTTTGGAGTGTCTTTTCTGAATGAGTTCATGCTAAAGTCTCCGGGAGCTTGGCTCTACACTCGGGACGCACTCTACACGGCGTTCGGCACTTGAGGAGCGCCCTCGTCGCCTCCGGGCATGCAATTATGGATTCCGGTCTCAAGACGAGCGCTAATCACGTACACCGGTGGGGAGAGAAAAGAGAAAACAACTTGAAAATCAAATCAACTACTGATTGAATAAAAAACGGCATCTACGACTGATGAAAGTCTACATGAGCTAATGATCACTAATAAGGGTAGCATTACACAGTCTGAATGTAGGGGGGGGTAATGGGGGAGGCCGAAAAAAAGAGAAAGTTACAGGGTGGTCGGGTCAGGTACCTGTGGTAAGGCTGATCTCCATGGCCCTCTGCCTGTGCCCGAGCACCTTAAACTGGGGAAGCGATACCTCGTTGGACACCCCTACCGAATTAGGGCCCTCATTCCATTTATAGCGGATATCCCGCATGGTGTAACCGACTGCAATCACAAGCCAGTGCCAACTGCTAATCGCTCAGCGTATACTCGCAAGAAAAACGTTTCAAGAATCAGAAACCAATTTTGCCGAAAAAGAGACACTACTCCGCAGCCGTATCAAACCAAATGGGATTCAACACAAACCATAAACTCAAAGACAGAGAATTGAAACAAATAAATCAACAAAATGTCAGTACAGAAGAACATCACTGCTTCAGTCGATGGTTGCCGTTGCAGTTGTGGGTTGTCGATGACCCGGTCAAGATCAGGGAGGCTATCTATATATGCCCATGTAGAGTTTATTGGGCAGGAGGGGTTTGAAGCACACACACACACACACTAGACGAGTCATAGACGGTCCGTTTCCCTGCGTCTCGGTGACGACTTCCGATTCAATTCGCTAATCGAATTCGCAGTTCGGAATTGGCGGGCTTTTTGGGGAGGGGAAGGCCTCTGGTGATGTGAGGTTTTGGCGTGTGGGATGGTGGGATTGGTTTCGTTGGTCGGTTGTGCGGTTCGATGGTTACCTGTGGTCAGGTTAATTACGGTCGCCCGCTGCCTGTGGCCCAGCACCCGGAACTGCGGCAGCTCCACCTCGTTGCTAATGCCGACACTCTTTGAGCCGGAGTTCCATTTATAGCGGATATCTCGCATCGTATACCCGACTAACCCGGCCGCCAGAACAGACAAAACACCCCGTCATTCTGAGGGCCAGCTCTTCGCGACCAAAAGCATCACTCCGGCGGAGTAACACTTGAGGTGGCAAACATCGGCACGGAAAGAGGGACAATCCGAAAGAAACAAAGGAAACTGAAACGAACGCGATTGTTTCTTTCCGATGCTCCCGTCCACAGCATTGGTCATTTGTTATGATTCCAGAAATAAAGCAGGTTATCCTCGCCGCGAATGGCAAACGGAATGAAATATACAAAATGTTGTATCGTGTTACATCCATAGACACAAATAACCCAAGTATAAATCTACAAAACAATGCACAAAACATAACAGCAACACGAAAAGGAAGATGTACAACCCAGTCACGCCTGCACATATCAAACATAACCACATTTGAAATACAGCACAACACAAATACCGAAATTTGAGGGGAACGTGGAGGGTAAGCGGCAAGCACGTGCAAAGCGGAGAGGACGCTGGATTATAATAATAGATGGCTGGCAGGCGAACGATGTTCGACAGCGCTTTCGTGTGCGCTATCATTATAGCTTCCGTCATCATCTAGCACAAGCATAAGTGATAAGGATAGTGCCGGCACAAAATGTACTAATGTACATCTACACCTACACCCAGTACCCACATTGGGTTCGCATGGTTGGTAATGACGATGGGATTATTTCGGTCATGCGAGACAACGCCATGGTGGGGGTGGGGGAAGTGTGGGAAAACGTGCGGGATGGTGCGTACGGTCGTTATCGCGTGGAAGGAAATCTGACAACGGGGCAACGGGGGCAACGCTGTTTGTTTGGGGCGTGGTTCAGTCAATCACACCATGTCGATCATTCTATATGCCAATTTGAAGTTTCACAACTAACTTGCTAGCATTCTAGGTCTAGAAGGAATTAGTTAAGAAAATAAGGCACAAAAAATGATTGTAATTGCGAACATGCTCACGACTGTTTGCCGGCCGGGCAAGTCGGTTAGCGTTTCCTCCTTCATGGTTTTGTGGGGCACGCAGCGTCTTCGTGCTTAAGGTGTGCGACGCCATTGGTGTCCAGGGCCTGGCTTCCCAGGTGAGCAAACCGAGCCGGTACTGTGGCTGTTGCTTTGCTCACTTGCGGAGAAAAGAGAGTCTTGAGGAGGATTTGGTTGGATTTGTTTTTAGCAAAAATCGCTCGCCCGTCAGTTCGGAGCCCCCTTCGGAGTGGGAGGTGTATTCTGGTTTGGCAGCCCTTCCGCGGGTGCTGTATGTTCGAGAAGGAGGCCGCAACCAAATCCACACATTCATTGCTCGCATTTGTTGCACTTTTGGCGCTTTTTGGCTAATAATAAGAATTGCTGAACTCCATAACAGCAAAATTATACGAAATTAAGAAAACGGAAAAATGTTTTGAAGTTCCGTCGACGTTTGATTTTGATTTCTTGGGAAAATGCGGCTGCGGAAGCCGCCCGTTGGCTGGGCGCGGCGTGTCAGCACAAAAACTGGATCAAGAGCTATCTGTGCTTCGGACGTCTGTGCTTTCGGTGCGCCAAACGACAACCAACACGCAAACCGCTCGACGTGCCCAACTTTCCACAAACTCTCATGAAGTCTCTCCCAAAAACAATTTTGTTTCGCTTAGTGCTGGGCTGAATTCAATTTTGCATAAGATCAGATAAGCGTTTCTTGAAAGTTGGATGCGGAACAGTCGATGTTCCTCCGTCGAGCGGTTTATCGAGGTGCACTTCGGATTGATATTGGGCGTGCACGTGCACGTTCACCGCGAGCGTATGTAGAAATAGACACATAATAGCTTTCAAGCTTGCGCTTTGATTCATTGCACAAAAGCACGAACACAGGTATCTTTTGATGCCCACTTACGAACTAGATAGATTTTTAATATATATATAGAATAGACATAGTTGCAAATATATGTTAAAAGACTGTCAAAGCTTTGTTCACTGTGGGTCTCAGTCACTGAGTTCCAACACGTTGCTGTCAAGTATTTTACAGATAGTAAGAAGGAAGGAAAGCCTCACGCTACCATTGAGAATCCTTATGCACCATTTTGGAACATTCAGTGTAAAAATGATTCTCTGCGAATTCAAACGTTCCTATTTAAAGGCAAGTTAAAATTGGCAAAGTCGCAACTTGGTGAATTGAGGTGAATTTCTTTGGAGTACTTACAACTTTCTATCTCTATGTGGCATAATTGTCGATCCATGGGAAAATACTGTAGATTCATGGGACAGGATGCTGTTATAGTTAATCTGGAACGCAAACAAATTGTTTACAGAGTTAGTACATTTGATCTTGCACTAAGTAAATGGAGAAATACATGTCTCCCGGCGCCTCCACCAACGTGTTTTTGGTGATAAATTTGTTGATTACGTAATGAATTTGTTAACTTTTTGTACAAGCAATAGCATGACTAGAAAGGGCATGAAATTTGCCATCTTACCACAATGAAGATTTTATCTCACAATTATGTTAGTTATGAGTTATTGCTCAATGAAAACCTGCAATTATTTTTGCAAAATAAATTTTTGTTTCTCTTGCCAATGAACGGCATGTATTTGATTGTTGTTGCATCTAACACGGACTGTAAAATATATCCCAATGATGCTAATTTCATAATTATGGTT
>JARJDQ010005669.1:0-15994 GCA_030264215.1 Geostiba sp. GC000077 | reverse complement strand
TTGAAGTCAACTATGAGCTGGAGATTACATTTGTGATCTGCGGGATGCACAAAAATATTGAGATCAAGATACCTATCACAGTGGGTCACATCGCACTTGGGGTGATGGCAATGGAGCAGATGACAAGTGCAGTTCCTCCAAGCTATGGGTTCGTGAACCCTCAACCTGCCTACAATCCTGATGTTATATCCGGTATAGCTTATAAGAAAACTGGTGGCCTCAGAGAATATCCTCCGGCATTGCCATCAGCTCCATCTGCTTCTGGAACAGACGTTACTCCCGTTACTGTCCCTTCTCTACGCGACCACCGAGTTTCGGCGATTCATGAAGACCAAGCAAATAAAAACGGTAAGTAACAGCAACTACACTCATCTCATACGGTCTTATGCTTACGTATTATACAATTTGTTTCAGTACCTACTTATTACCAAGCTACCCATCACCACAAAAAGAAGAAATGCCACCACCGCCCAATGAAGAGTTAAGCAAGACTTACATTTTTAGTTTAAGCAGTGTCCCCCATAGTTCTTTTCACTTATCGCAGAAATGTCTCCTTAGTATTTCTTTTGTATTTACCATATCCTTCAGTGATGGTCACTATGATGGCGGTGCACCAAAATAAATACAAATCAATGGACCGTCCGGTCCGGTCGAGATCTTTTGGGGAACATTGGGAATCTCGTTCTTAATTGCTGAAAAGCTTAGTAAATTGGTTATCTTACCTTGTGTCTTGTGTCTTGTGTTATTCTGTGCTAACCGATTGAGTAGTGGGGTTGGCTGGGAAATGGGGAACTGTTCTAAATTTAATAGCCTCAACGAAAAACGTAGTTTCTAAATTTGGTGACTAGCCAGTGTATGAAGGTACTTGTAAACTATAAACAACCACAATGAGCAGATGTGATCTCTATCTGGAGAACTATGTGGACCATTACACCGGAGGAGACACCGTTTTTGGGCATGTCTCAGTAACGTTCAAAAGCGAGAAAGAGGTTCACGGTAAGTTAAAAAATATATCAAGTGAAAATGTTCAATCAAAGTGTTGCTACGTTGCTAGTGAAACTTTCGAGACTTTCTTTGAGGTTAAGCACTGAAGCGTAGTTGAACCTCGAGCATCTCAAGCGGTTCCGAAACAAAAATTCATACAGACATTTGAACATTGTCCCCCCACTAGGAATATCTGTCATTATCATTGGTGAGGCTAATACTCAATGGACAGAGCACGACTCGCGGTTTAACGCCACCACCAAGAAGAATGTGAGCAGATTAGTGTCCTACTATGGATCGCACGTATTTATATCGAATGAGACTGAGCTGTTGGGTATGTAATGCAACGACCCTGGAATTCAACGCTAAACGTAAACTTTATATTTGGATGATTCAAGGTGACTTAACAACAATTGCTGCAGGTTTTTACAAGTATCCCTTCAGATTCACACTACCAGTCAAATTACAATCAACTTACAAAGGTGGTGGAGGCTTAATCGAATACAAAATCAAAGCCGTTGTGAAGCGACACAAACTGAGGTTCAATTACGAAGCCGAATCACCAATCGTCATCAAGACACCAGTTGATCTCAACTGGAATCCAAGTTTACGCGTAAGAATGAAACAAATCAGCAGCAGGCTTTAAATTGTGGATTTACATTTTCTAGGATCCAGTGAGTAGAACTAAAACCAAGATCACAGACCTCTGTTCCTGTTCTCGGAACAAAGGAAACATTATGGTGGAAGTGAAAATTCCCCAAAGTGGCATCGCCATTGGCGTGGGGCTACCAGTGTTTATCTCCGTGTGGAATCTATCGCATTGGAAGATCAAGGAAATCAAGTGTAAAGTGAAGAAGAGTATTAAATACACGGTGACCTCCCCACGTCACAGGACGAGGTACTGTAACGTCACGATCTTTTCAGATCGCTACAGCGGCGTGGGCGCTCATGGGAAACACACCTACTATAAGGAGGTTCTCATCAATAGGGCATCGTCGATTGCGAACTTTATTAACTGTGATGTAATTGAAGTCAACTACATGCTGGAGGTTACATTTGTTCTTAGCGGGATGCGCACAAATTTGAAGATTGAGATGCCCATCACGGTGGGTCACATCGCACTTTGGACGACGGTACCGGATATATCTGCAATTTCGATGCCGATGCCGCAGGTAGCAAGCACAGCGTCTCCAAACTATGGGTTCGCGAACTTTCAAGCTGCCTATAATCCTGGTCTCAAATCCGCTGTTCCCGTACCTTCAACATTGGCGGGAGAATATCCTCCGGCATTTCCATCGACTGTTTCAAATCCAGCGGCAGATCCAGAGGCAGAAGACCCAGTAAACAGAAAGTTGAGTTTAGGCTGGATCTTCTAAGACACGGCGTACATTATTGTTTGATATATACTATATGTTGAAAAAAGAGACTCTCCCCAGCTTTAAAAGGATAAACCAAAGATTAAAAAAAATGTATTGGTCTTCTATGGTCCTCTAGAAGAATAAATAAAATGAATAAAATGAATAAAATCTTATCGCTCAAATAACGCTTATGACATGTTTAGTGTTTTACTGTTTACCATAAAACTTCCTCCTGAGTCATTGATTTATGAAAAAATTGGTCAAGTGCGAGTGATTGTGATTTGTGATTACACTGAAAGAGGACCGAAATCAAAAAAAATTATAAAAACCAGTCGCCTGGTTACGAAGTTTGCAACCATTTTGCAACAGGTAGTTGGTCAAACGATAAAGTCGATTTGAAGGTCGTTGGAAGTGATCCAAACACGAAAACAAAATTACACAAAACTGCGAGTACGACAAGAGCAGTGTTCAGACCTCAGAGGAGCAGAGGAAGAGTAACAGAGCGATATAATCGATCGGTTCATTCGGTTCCCAGCCAAGCGCCGCCAGCATGACGCATTTTATTATCGCATCTTCTGGGAGTCGCGTTGGAGTGGTATTTTGTGCTTCATTTCAAAAATGCTTAGTACTTTTTTTTTCATACCGATTGTCCGAAACCATTAACCACTAACCGCTATTAAAGCATTAGGTCATTCTGTGTACAGCGGTTGACTAGTGTGGCTGTGGTTGGCTGGGAACTGTTCTAAATATAGGTGCCTTAGTGGAAATCAAACATACTTTCATTTCAATATTTGGTCATTTGGTGACTGGCGTTACGTGTGGGGTGTTGGTGTTTGTGTACTTACATTTTAAACAATCAGAATGAGCAGATGTGATCTCTACCTGGAGAACTACGTGGATCATTACACCGGAGGAGAGACCATCATTGGACATGTTTCAGTAACGTTCAACAGCGAGAAGGAGATTCACGGTAAGTGTAAAGATTGTAAAGATATTTTTGATGCGAAAGTGCTCAGCGAAAGTGTTTAACTTTGAGGTTATGTATATTGTTCCCTTTTCCTAGGAATATCCGTTAGACTCAAGGGCGAGGCCAAAACCCACTGGACGGAACACGAATCTCATTATAATTCCACTACCAAGAGGAATGAGAGCAGATCGGTGTCCTACTATGGATCGCACGTGTTCATTTCGAATGAAATTGAGCTGTTGGGTATGTAGTGGATCGACCTTGGGCTTGGGCATGGCGCTGTTGTATAGCTGGGCCAAAGTTTAAATTTCAAATTATTTTGCTTCCAGGTGGCACAAGAACCATTGCTCCAGGTTCTTACCAGTATCCCTTCAGATACTCACTACCAGACAACCTGCAATCAACGTTTAACAATGGTGGTGTCGGAAAAATCGAGTACAAAATCAAAGCAGTTGTAAAGCGTCCCATGCTTAGGTTCAATTACGAAGCCGAATCACCAATTGTCATCGTGACCCCGGTCAATCTCAACATGGATCCAAGTTTACGCGTAAGCAGGAAACATGAAACCCACGGGAATATCAATTGATTGTGTGTGACTTTATATGTTATAGAATCCAGTGTGTAGAACGAGAACCAAGACCACCTACTTCTGTTGTTGGAGCAAAGGGGACATCACGGTTGAGGTGAACATTCCCCAAAGTGGCATAGCCATCGGCGAGCGGCTACCAGTGTCTATCTCCGTGCAGAATCTATCGCAGACCAACATCGAAGAAATCAGGTGCAAGGTGAAGAAGAGGTTCAAGTATACCGTGACTTCTCCGCGCCACAAGACGAGGCACTCTAGCGATACGATCTTTTCGGATTCCTACAGCGGTGTGGGCGCACACGGAGAGAACACCTACGACAAGGTGGTTCTCATCGACAACGTATCGTTGATTCCGAACTTTATTAACTGTCATGTTATTGAAGTCAGCTATGAGCTGGAGATTACATTTGTCCTCAGCGGGATGCACAAAAATATTGAGCTTGAGATACCTATCACAGTCGGTCACATCGCACTTGGGGCGATGGTGCAGCCAATTTCTGCGATGCCGGTGCAGCAAGTGCCAAGTACAGCACCTCCCAGCTATGGCTTTGTGAACCCTCAACCTGCCTACAATCCGGATGTTATGCCAGGTATGCCGGTGCCCCCATCTTATAATGAAGCTGGTGGATTTGGAGGATACCCTCCGGCATTCCTATCAGCACCAACAGCTCCTTTGGCTCCAGGGGCAGGAGCTTCAGCGCCTACTATGCAGGACAAAGGAGATTGGGAAATTCTTGACGACCCCGCAAACAAAGACTGTAAGTTCCATCAACTCTATCTATATAAGATCCTTTTAACTTATCGATTCAAAAACCTTAAATGTGTTTCAGTACCAACTTATGATCAGGCCACAAGCTATTTGACGAAGAGTTAACTATACGACTTGGAGGAAAAATCTATGTTTTATTACATAACTTATAATGACTATTTTTATAAAGTATAAGGTGTTAAATGTTAAAAATCAAAATCAATGTTACGATGTTTTGCTATGTCTGACATCTGCGAGAACGTGAAAGGAAAGAATATTAAGGTAAAGCATAGAATAGCGCTCATTGCCGAGTACATTAATTCATTGCCAATGTTGAACAACCCCAGTGCTGACATTTTGAAGGGACAACCTCGCATTTGTGCTTGAAACTGTTCCAATTCATATTCCACACATTTCTGGTCATCCTCACATTCGCAAAATCTCCGAGCCCGTTTCCGCTGACTGTTTACCTCCTGGTGAAGGTTATGAACCTAGAAACACTCTGGTATCATCTATTTTCTAGTCCTAGTCAAATAAATGTCTTTTAAGTGTAACTTTACATTATTCAAAACATCTTGACTCGCGGAGCACATTAACCATAAAGAAATTATTGGCGAAAACGTAGTGATTAATACCATAATAGCCTTCGCATTCAAGGGAAACGCACCACTGAAGACCAGGCTAATCATGTAAAAGCACACCTGAAGGCGAATCATCAAAGTCATGAAGATGTAGGAAAGGAGGCACACTACAATCACGCCGAAAAACCCTTCCACAATCAAAATGCTATCGTGAAGAGTTAAGTGCAGCGTTCTTATCAGTTTTATTTGTATCATCCCCTGTGCTCTTTGTAAGAGCACACGAAGAATATCCAATCTTAGCTTGATCAGCTTCAGGAATGTCACGTAGAGATGGACGAACGGTAGGAAATCGAACTCTTTAGAATCATCCCTTGCCATGTCAATGACGAATTGGATACCTTCCAAGGTTCTATTGTTAGACAAGAACCTGAAACTTATTAACCAAACGACCAATATACTATGCAAAATCATCCATAACAATGACTGTCTTCTAAAAACCTTGTACTTCAAAAGTACTTCAACTTCTTCAACATCAGCACTGTGATCGGCAGTGGGGTCGTCTTTGATATTACACAAGGTTAGGTCCTCATCAAACTGATTAAAGTAGTCCACGATTTTGATCAATTCCTTACGACGCAGCAGAGAGTTACAGTGAATTATGATCATGGCGATCAATCCAGGGAACATTGTCATTACAAATGTGCTCATTGTTGATTTCATTGAAGGTATCATCCTTACCATGACATAGGTTTTACCAAAATTATAACCCAAAGCAACTATTACCAAGAAGAAGAAAATAGGTGATGTTCTAACAATTGGTGGTCTTAGAATATTGCTTTTAACATGTGGGGCGTATCGAGTGCCAGAGCGCCATTTTGAATTTGCCTCGCCATTTCGAGCACGCACATATTTCAGGGGTATAGGGCAATGGAGTTGGCACACGATAAAAAGCGGCCGGATGCTTTGAAAAAATGTTAGTTTTTTTGACATTCCGCTCACTTCAGTCGTTTAAACGCAATTGGTTAGGTAACTTCTAATGCGCATTGCAATGCAATTACGTTAAGTTGTTTTTATACAGTACTTGGTACAAATCAATATTAATTTCATTATTGGAACTTTTCATTAGAAGGAATTGTGATGGTTTTATTTTGGGGGACCAAAACGTTCGCACCTCGTTAGCTCATTCCGGAACATCTGCAACCTGGAGTCGTTAGCCAAGGACAGCTTAAATGTCGTCTCCATGCGATCCAGACGATTCTGAACATCCTTTCTAGCATTTATCATCCTTTTCTTGAAAACCGACATGCTGATTTGATCCCAATCGCAGATGACACAGGTATGGATCTTGTCGACCAACCAATTCTGATTGATGACGAACTGTTCATAGCCCCGGACGACTGCTGAATCGGTCTTCATCTCATCGACAACGTTCATATCAGCCAGATCCATTAATTCCGCCTGCCGTTTATCTATATACTGAGTAACCTCGTTCAGTTTTTGGCACTGCGGTTTGGCTTTCTGCATAAGGTCGATAAGAACTTGGCCATCTTTCTCGACGCGGGCAGTGGCAGCCATTGCATCAGTGTGGAACCTTTGGGCGAAGTCATCGATGCGATTGTCCATCCGGATTGGTTCGTTTATCGCAATTTGGAGGAGACCACTGTAGGAGAAGGTGAAGATAATGTCGGGTCCAACAGCGCTGGTGTAGTGGACGTTGATTAGTCCAAGAAGGATCGGGAGCACTTTTAGCAGACTCGCCATGATTGTAACTTATGTTCAAGTCGGAGACAATTGTGGTGTTTTATACACATGATGTAGACTTCAGGCAAATCTTATCAGTTGAATTTCAAGTTGAATTTTAAGCAGAAACCCTGTGGATTAGCTAAATTAAGCAGAATTTTAAACATCCACCAGATAACACGTCTGTTATTCAGACTTTATTGGATTTTTTCCATGTTTTCAGGTTGCATATTCGCTGATAAGGATTTTAACACGCCACGAGTTTATATAGTTTATAATATCACCTAACACTGAACACGAGTAGAATTATTAATTATTTATGAAGCGTAAACGCGTGACCTCAACTTTCCACCTTCCAATCTCTCAGTGCCCTTCCGAGGTTGACCACAATATGAAGGCAAATCGCACTAACTTCAAGGCGCACCAGCGCAAAACAGGGGCTCTCCTTCGGGAGCGTTTGAAAAGTCATGTCCATTACTGTGCCATGGTAGCCACACCTCATGGCTTTGTGCACTTGGTGAGGCCAAACCGGACTAGGTTTGAACGAATCTTCTGGATCATCTGCATTGTCTTGGTGGCGATACCCTGCGTGCTCATCATCCGACAAGCATGGAACCGCTATGCGTACGCGCCGACGGTGAGCGCCCTTTTGCGTGACTACCAGATGTGGAAGCACACCTTCCCGGCGACGACGATCTGCCCCGCGATGATCTCCATACAGAATGTGGAGGACCTCACGGACTATTGGGATCCAATTAGGGAATTTCTAGAGTAAACACCCACTCGGTCCACTCGGTACTCTCCTTCTCATTATTATCCCTTCTTTGTGAACAGGGAGCGTGGTTATGAACGTGAACTCTACCACGCTACCAACGAGACGTTCCAGACCGATGAACGCAAAGCGGAGACGAAAGAAGTCATCGAGTTTTTGAACGCGCTTTTGTACGGCAACCTTTCCACCTATGGCAACCTCCACAAGTACAAGGAGAAGTTCGGTGGGATTGATCCTGAGGATTACTTGACTTTGAATAATATGACGGCTCGTGTGTGGTCTGAACCGCCTGACCCTGAGGACAGGCGCTGGGCCCTTGATCAGACCATCACCGAATACGGCGTTTGCTACTCTATCAATTCCATGCTTGCGAATTACAGTACCATTGAGTATTATCCCAAATTACAAAGAACGTACAATAAAAATATGGGACCTGAAACTGTTTGGTTTTAGGCGTTTCAGGAATAATGACATGTCCATGGCTGGTCCTTTTACCACTGATGAAGTGCAGGCTTTCGAGGAGGATCCCTACCTGCACGTTGCTGGCATTCAAATGGCTACTAAAGTACACTGAGTTCCTATAATCTCGAACCAAAAATGGCTAAATTTGCAATCTTTAGGTTTTTGTGCATTCCTACAACGAAATAATCACCAACCGTGATAAAAGCTCCTTTGTAGCTGAGCAAATGGCTCTGAGCCTAATCCTAGTCGCTGAAAAACACACCGTCAAAGAAGATGTGCGCGACTTGAGCATCACCCAGCGACACTGTCGCTTTCCGGAGGAATCCAACCTACGATACTTCCCAATCTACTCCTACAATCTCTGTCGATTGGAGTGTAAGATGTATTGGGCTATGCAATTCTGCAGGTGCTTTCCGTTCTACTACAGACGACTCTGTAAGACTTCAAAAACTCATATACTTTATCAAATCTAATCAAATCTGAATTTAAGATGGGGAAAAGGTCTGTGACATCGACGGAATGATTTGCCTCTCAAAATACGAACGTATGCTATGCCCTATGCGACTCATCAAGAAGTTTACTAATTTTAATACCTGTTGAAACTCGCAGATGAATTGACCATGCTGAAAAATAAAACCAGCGATGAGAGTCTCTGCGCCCGCTGTGAGATTAACTGCGAGATTGAAATGATCGACGAAATCTCCAAGCAACTGATGTTGTTCATGTTCAGTGCACAAGTGGAAATCTCCTTGAATTTAATGACGCCAACAAGAATTCAAACAGCTACGATGTATTCCTCAACTGACTTCCTTGGTAATGATGTTAGAATGAATGCAGAATTTAAACCGATGTTATTTAACATTTCAGTGCAAATTGGTGGCTTGGTCGGTTTAGCCTATGGTATTGGCATTCTCAGCGCCGTGGAGTTCTTGTACTTCTTCACATTGCGTTTGTACTTTGCTGTTGTGCATGGTAGACTGGTCAAAGTATAAATTCTTCAAGTTATTCAAAAATATGCAAATTCTTGCAAAGTTAAGCCTTGTGGCTCCATCTCTTAGCAGTAATATTAACTACAGTAGATCTACATGTGTTGCATTTGGTTGCACTTTGCATGTGTCGAAACTCCGGCTCCAAATCGGAATTTCGGAATCGCCGTTGCAGAGCTTCTGGGTCACTCCAGTCGCGTTGGAAACTAAAATAAGTCATAACAAAAAATGCGCATTCTTTAGTTATTAATTGCACACGTTTGCAAGCGTGATTTGGACACCAAACACTAGATATCCCAAGGTAAACGTTGAAGAATGTTGTAGTGATAACAAATGGTTGTGCTACACAAGTATAGAAACCAATAGAAATAGACATATGCAAAGGTAAAGTAAACATCATGGAATTTGAGAGTCCAGATGTTATGAAGGATTTCCCTGGCCTGTATGCTGCTGATGGCAGCAAGAAGGGATCAAATGACAGTGATTGTAAGTGGAGACTATGAACTATTTGTAGTTGTACTCTAGACTTGTACTCATAGATAATAAGTGGCATAAGCCACAGAAGTAATGAGCTGAAAAGTGGTGCAATGTTATATGTTGTAGACAGTGATGAGACTGACAAGTTGGCCAAGAAGGATCTCCTCAAGCGTAAGGAGAAGAAAGACAAGAAGGACAAAGAGCGAGGCTATGCTGCACTGGAGGGCGAAAGCTCAGCAGATGAGAATGATAGCAGGTGATGATACATGTCTAGTTTTTTTTGGATCTATGTCATGTTCATTGTGCCTAGAAGCCCTTCAAAGATAAAAAAGTCCAAGACTTTCAAGTTCTCCACAAAGTCCAAGGAAAAGAGGGAAAAGTCCAGGGAGAAGGATCTGATTGAGAAGAAGTCTAAGGATAAAGACAAGAAGAGTGATAAGAAGATTGAAAAAGAGAAGGTCAAGGTGAAGGCTGAGAAGAAGGAGAGAAAGTGTAAATCTGCTGATGAACATACTGACATTGCTGGTAGAAAGAACTATCCTTTTTGATTCCTTGTTTTTCTAAAGCATTTGTGTTTCTAGATGGAATGCCAATATTTAGTGTCCCACTTGATGTGGCAGTGGAAAGAAGTAGATGTCATGATGGCATTGATATTCCCCTACCAGTTAGAGCATGCATTGACTACATTCAATCAGTGGGGCTGACAATGGAGGGTGTGTACAAGATGAGCGGAACCAAAGCGAAAGTCTTGCAGATCCGCAAGCTCTACAATCAACGCGAGGAGGTGGATCTCACCGAATTTGAAATTCCCATCGCCACCAGCCTATTGAAGCTATTTTTGCGCGATTTGCCTGAACCGGTCTTCACAGCGGATCTCCTGGTGAGGTTTGAGGAAGCCGGCGCGATTTTGAACGTCGGCACGAGGGAGAAACACCTCAAGATCCTCGTGGAGAATCTCCCAGTGAACAATCGACTCCTGCTCTCTTGGATACTCATCCATCTCGATGACGTCGTGCTGAACGAGCGTCTGAATAAAATGAATCTCAGCACAATGGTTGGGGCGCTAGGACCGACACTGCACACGTCTAGCAGGCTGCTCACTGCGCTGATTCATCACTGTCGAGCGTTGTTCCCGACAACGATCCTGGAGAAGTACGTACCGCCATTGGGGAGTTCTGCGCAGTTGCCCGTGGAGTTGGAGCAGCTGGAGGTGGAGCTAAAGAAGCAGGAGAGTCTGTTATCGCAGATTCACGCTGAAATGAATGCTGGATTCATCAGTAAGAAACGGGAGGAGCTGCTGTGGGAGGTCCAGAGGATAATCACGCAGCTCAAAAGGAAGATCAAGAATTTACAGAAGGAACGCGAAGAGAAGGAAGAGAAGGAGGCTAAAACAGCAACATCAACTGTAGCTGTGACAACCGTTACTGCAGTAGTGGTGAAGGAAACTGTGGAAGTGCACCAAGAAGTCCGGCCACAGGACCTTCCTCAGGAGGATGAACCTCCTCCAGTACCAACTCTTCCAACTGCGGTGTCGACACTTCCAACAGAAGATTCTAGTGATTCATCCCCTGGATTATCCGATGCCTGCTCCTGTCCACCAAACAACACAGTACCCGACTCCCCAGAAACCCCAGCAGTACATGCTTCATTCACCATCCCCAATCCACCATCCCTTACATCCCTAACGCAAACAACCACACCAGCCGAAGCGCCAACACCAGCAGCACCAATCGAACAAAACTCTTTCCATCCGGAATCCAACTCCCTGGAGGAGCTGGAGCGGCGAAATCTCGTCGACTGCACCATGCAGCCCAACACCGACGAAGCCATCGCTCTCCTGCAGATTAAACAAACAGCCCTCTGCAGCCTCCGTGACAAGCTCACCAAAGCTATCCAAACTGAGCGTCAGGACGTCGCCGACCTCCAGCGACAGCTCACTGAGGAGGAAACGCCCTTGCTGCCCACGCACAGCAACGATCAAAACATGCACGAGATTATGACACTGCTCCAGCAGGAGAATCAAATTCTCGAGATCAAAAAGATCAACCTGGTGCGGCGCATCATGGAGCAGGAGGAGCTGTGCATCGACCTCCGCTCCAAACTCATTCTAATCAGTAACTAGACCTAGAGCACCTTAACTTATTAGGGCTAATAATAAAGCAGTCCAAAGCAAATTAAGAATGGAACATTCAGAATGCTCAATCTGACATAAGAATATCTTATATCAGTGTGTAACACATACAAAAATATTTTTTACAAAAAACGTAATACATAGTAATGTTACATATTTAAATATTTAAATTATTCCTTACCAATGATGTCCAGTTACAATGATGAATATACATACATACTCATTTGATGTTTCGCTTACTGACTTACTGCTCCTTTGCATTTGTTTTACCTGCTGTGGGTCAATAGTATTGAACACTTTCGGAGAAGCAACTGTAGAGTCTTTGCCGTTGCGCCTCGTCCAAATAATTGTCGGCCAACGTTTTAAAACTGGCATGCCCAGCGAACATGTGCATGTAGTTGTTGAGATAGTCCTCGACGCCTTTCTGCGTGATCGGTTCGTCGAGCACCGTGCACAGATCGATGAGCTGGTCGGTGATGATATCCTCCACTTCCGAATCGTCATCTTGCGATTGTGTATCACTATCACAATCTTGCTGCAAACGATAAACAAATCAAGAAGACGCATTCACGAAGAATAACCGTTGGAAACTGATGGAATGAAGGAAGCGTCACAGAGTCACCGTGGCGCAGCCATCGCATTAATTTGAAATACGACGCTGCCATTGGTTCATTTTGAATGTGCCGGCAAAAGTGTAACGGCTTTAGAATGCGGTTAGACTTACGACTTACCACATTTTGATTCTTCACCTGCATCAGGAACTTATCAATCAAACTCCGAAAGATGTACGACAGCAACGAGACATCCTTCTGTTGACCGTCGACGAGCTCGGCAAGCTGCATGCTTTTCAATCGTGCGTCTTCACGCAAAAGAGTGCTTTCCAACATTTGGCATAACACCAGAATTCTATTGCATCATAGAACAATGGTAAGTGGATAATTGCAAGATGATAAGAACAAACTACAATACTTACTGTAAATATTTGCCATAATTACTCCCCAAGTACTTGAACGTGATCGTTGTTGAGACCACATGCTTGAGTGCACTTTCTCCAGTTGGACCGGGCACCTTATTCAGTAGGCTTGTAATCAACTCATAGTTGTAGCAAAAATAGTGCAGAAAGATCACATTGAAGCTCTCCTTGATCTCCAGGGACTGTGAAAAGTTGCACTTACTCAGTATGCACTTCACTAGCTTCTCATTGTGTTGATAGAACTTCTCTGCAAATGCTTTAAAGGTGCATATCACAATCTTATCGATGTGCTTGCAAGCCTGCTCATTTCTGGCTGGTTCCAGCAGGTTGTAAATCACACCAAGCACGGTTTCCAGAGTGCTGCGTTCGTTTAGTGAGAAATGCATGTGACATTTCAGTAGATACATGCAAAGACATCTAGAACCCATCTGAAAATTGAAATTTGAGCTCAAATCTACACGACGTTTTTCATTTCGGTGCTTTACCTCTGTTACCAGTAGATCTTTCGTAGTATTCAGTGAATTAACAACAAGCATGAAACCTTGCATCATTAGAGCATCTTTAACAGCCTCTGAACTAGCATTTTCAGTGAGCACACTAAGAATGTAAAGCCCAACAGCTTGTTCTTCAGTTCTATCAACATCTGTTGATCCACAGGGATTCGAAATTAAGTTTAGCAACGGTGGCAACAAAGAGGATTGCACATATTCCCCACAGAACTGATTTTTGCTCAAGCCAACAATCAACTCTTTACACCGATTGATTATCAGAGCGTTGTGCGTGTTTTTCGCCAACGTGTTCAGTATGAACGGGATTAGACGATTTGCAAAGTTGGACGTTAGATTTTCATTCAACTACAACACCATTTTGTTAAACCTTGCAAAAAATATATGAGCACTAACTTACATTAGTGATCTCACAGATGTTGGTGATCGTCGTCCCAAAAATCATTGGATTCAGGTACTCGCCGACATTAATCAAACTCTCCAGTAGCGAATTGAAGACGTCTACCAACGCCTGCAGATGTTGCTTCTGTGTGCCATCGCTAGCATGTTGGCTGCAATTACTGTGCAGATTGCTAATACGCTGGCAGTGAAAATTCAACGCGCGAATCGCCGCATTGCGCAGCACGTGTTGCTCACTCCTCAAGTTGATACAAATGGTATTCAAGTGATTTACCACTTGCTCGGAGCTCATGCAGCATGAAAACCTACCGACTACCAGCATAATCCTCGCGAGGAGAATCACATTCCTGCATTGTGAGACGATCATCGAAGCATTCTGTAAGTACGCGTAAATATTGAACGATTCATGATGCGTTTGCTGCGACTTGAAGACATCGCTAAGACAACCTATAGTGCACATGACGCTTTCATTGATACGCCAGTTGAAGGAATCATTCGGTTTGATTTCATAGGATCCACTCAAGATCTTATTAATCGCCACCGAAAGAGAAATGTGCATCTTCTCTGTGGTGAAATGATTCGTCAGCTCGCAAAGCATTATCTTCAGATCGGTGCGCAGTGTGTTGTTCACCATGTTGTTAAACTCATCCGCGCAGTAGCTATGCTCATCCTCAATGAACTCCTGCTCGATATCCGGGGTGATCGTCATGAAAATCATGATCGAATAGAAGATATCGGAGAGAATCGGCGATAGGCGCTTGCAGGTGTTCTTATCGGTAGCGATAATCTGCACCAACGCAAAGATATTCGTCACCAGTTTGAGGAAAAACTTTGGATTGTGATCATCTTCATCTGCATCCACCGGCATTGTCCTTCTACAGCCAATCACCTGCAGGTACTCAGCCGCACACTTGCTGAGAATCTCCAGCATTATGGGCAGAGTAGATAAGATCAACTGCACAGGCTCCTGGGCCTTATCACAATAGAGGAACTGCACGAACGCGCCGCCAATGATCTCGGCCTTGAGCTGAAAGTCACTATGCTGACTATATGGTTGGCTGAGGTGGTAAGCTAGCAGTCCACAGAACTTCTTCCCAGCA
Organism: Geostiba sp. GC000077; assembly: GCA_030264215.1. NCBI lineage: Eukaryota > Metazoa > Arthropoda > Insecta > Coleoptera > Staphylinidae > Geostiba > Geostiba sp. GC000077. The sequence continues at coordinate 1,224 of JARJDQ010005669.1, read as the reverse complement.
TCATTGAGGATATCATCATGTGCTGGATTCTCATTGTGCTCCAGGTCTGAGAGCAGGAAGATGGTGATCAGGGAGATGACAGTGGCCCTAGTGTTGGTTGAATACTTCTCATTGCTGCAGATCTCATACAAACAATTGAATAATGTTGGCCCCAGCTCTGTGACAATGTTGTAGGGGAGGCACTCTCTGAGGAAGAGCACAGTGCCCTCCACCACTTCCTTGCTCACACTCTGCAGCATTTGCTGCACCAGATTCATCATATTTGGCCACTGATCAGGATAGTCCAAAGCTGCAATGTGTGCCATAATGTGTGCTGTGGAAAGTTTCAACTGCCTGTTGCTGTCGCCAATACCAGCTGGGAGGAACTTCTTGATCTTGTCTTTAATCTCACAGGGTATGATGGGTTGGATGGTCCCCTTGGCCTCAATCTCCCAGAATGCCACAATGTACTGTTTGAGGAGAATGCTTGCCATGAGCCTCTCATCAATTGGCTCTCCAAAGTCCATCATGATATCAATTAGAATAAGCGCATATTCTGAAAAGAAAATCTGATGATGATGAAGAATCATGGCAGTAGGGCTCTTACCTTCTGTAAACTCTAGTGCTTTTCTTCTGTCTTCAGAAACTCTTCGGAGATTATCATCGTTGCACATGAGACCACTGATGACGGTAAGTATATTGTTTTTGATGTTTTTTGGCGACATTTTCTTGGTTTTTTTAAATTTAAATACGCTTACAAAGCAGCATGATTTGAAATATAAATTGAAGGTTATGTGTTTACCAACAACGCACTGTCTAGGCTTACATCACCTTTGGTGTAAGCCTACAATTCTTTTTTATTCTTACACCCATATGTATGCAACCATGTTCGCTTCTATTTAGCAATGGGAATGGATTGATCACAAGATCTCCGTAGCGTGATGGCAGTGTTGGTAGAGTGTTGGTTGAGCAGAGGTTCGACTCGTATCCATGTAGTTTTTTTTTCCTTCTTTTTTTGTTATTTTAATTTTATTATTACGGGCGAGGGGGGCAACGGAAAACAAACTGTCATTTATTCGCATTGTATCGGCGAGACGCTCGTCATACGGTTCTAGGCAGAGAATTCAATTTGTGCTGAAGCGCTGGATAGCGTCTTCAGCGGGTGTGGGGAGTTGGCCAAGTGCTTCTTGAGCCACGAGGTTTAGAGGTTAGAAATTAGAGACCGACACTCTCAATCATGGGTTT
>JARJDQ010005655.1:0-13511 GCA_030264215.1 Geostiba sp. GC000077 | reverse complement strand
TCGCAGCATTGGTGCGTTTAACTAATGGGACTGTGTTCGATTCCAGTCGGGTGAGGAAATTTTTCTTGCGATTCTTAACTTAAGAATTTTCTTACTTTGGTGATAGACACAAACAATTTAAGTTCAATATAGCGACAATATAGTTGCAGTTGCAGTTTTCAACACTAGGTGGCGCTAGTTCAAGTGTTGCTCTTGCTCTGCTTCAAAATGCATAAGTTTTGCAACTTCTTAAGCCTTGAATTTAATAATGCGTTTGCATTTTGCAGTTGATATAACTTTGGCCCATGACGCGTGCACGATTGCTCCCTTGCATCATTTTCACCCTCACCACCCACACCACCCACGCACCCACGCCTTCAATAATACGTCTAGCGAAAGTTTTAGCTCGTTGCTAATTATCGCATTCTGTTCCGCAGCTGCAACACGCCTCTTCAAACTCCCGAGTGCCATAATATTGAGACTTCATACTTCATGTGCTTTAAGGCTTTTGTGCTTTAGACTTTAGGTTAGAGCGAGTTTAGACTTTATAGTAGGTATTAAATTTTTGCTTTTGTTGCTCCTGCTCGCTGCTCGTTGCATTCGATCAATTTCCATTCCATGCACTTGCTCTTCTTTTGGCTGGGAGCTTGGAGTGCTTTTTGTGTTTCTAGGCGCTTGGCGCATTAAGAAAGTTGCACTAACGAGTTACGATCACTGAAGAGCGAAGAAGAACGCTGAAGGCGTTAAAAGTTATTTCGTTTTGCGTGCGGAGTCGCAATATAGTTTGACAGTTGTTGTTCGAGTTGATTATCATCTACCAATCTACCATTGTAAGTGAAGTAGTAGTTACGACGAAGGAAACTTCTTACCTGTCCATGCTGATGCAGACTAGAATGAAACTGGAGAGATAGAGGCCGAACGTGCGGAAGAAGGCCATAATGCGACACATCGCATCGCCTGCCTTCCATGACACTGTGTACGCCCAGCCGATTTCCAACGGCATCATTAGGAATGTCACCTGTTGGCAAACGAAAACACATCGTTAAAAAAATATTGAAATCTATTGAAATCTATTGAAATAACTGCAATTAAACATCCAGATATTCTTGAACACATATTAAAACTATAACACCTGGTCCCTGTACCTGGAGAACAATATTAAATGCCATTTCTTGATTGAAAGTTATTTTGTGCGTTCACTTGGTTCCGTTACACACGATATTTTCCGAAAGCACGTGCTCATACATTAAGTTTCTTTAGAGACTCCTAGTAATCCAGTAATCCTTTCAAAGTCGACAAAATGTAAGTCCTCAACAGTAAGTATAAGCTGATGGTATAAATCCAAATCCGGTCAAAGTTAGGTTTAGTTTCAAAATTTCGAAAATGAGAGATGCGACGGTATTTCAAAGCAAGTAAATATCCACAAATATAAAATTCTTTCACTTTTAACAAGCACTTTGAATCCATCGTAAAAAGAAATACTTTTATGTAACGCGTGTAAAGTGTAGCATATCTCCATCATTTCTTTCGCATTATATGCAACCAACGTTGCAACCAATACTTGGAACCACTGGGAACTAGACTGGGAACGGAACAAAGTTTTGAACACTTGACACGAGATGGCAGCACTTGAAACATATCCATGCCATACCAACTATGAGTTGTTCAATCATTCAAATACTATATTATAAAGAAGGAAAGAAATAAAGATAAATTGAATTCAGCTTCCGTGAAAAATGATAGGCTTCATGGTATCGCAAGCAATACGAAAATTAATTAACGCGTCTGCAAATTCATCAATTCTGTGCTAGCGGCCCAGCGCTGTTCTCGACGAAGGAAAGCACAATTAATGTTTTGCCTTTTGCGATAGCGTGCCGCACGTGCGACGTGCTCATCGTCGAAGGACCCTCAGAACCCGCAGGACTCGGCTAAGAATACGCCTCATGCTCTTTTAACTTTTGTAATCGTCTCCCGTTTTGTTTCCGTATTGCGTGATAGGTTGTTATCCTTGTTACCCCAGTACTCTGATAAAATGAATAAGTTAGTCGTTTGCCAATGATATATAGATGTTTAGGCACTTTAGATGTTAAAGTCTTTCCTTTTTTCTTTCTTTCCTTGTCGTCTTGTCCTCTTTTTCTCTTGAACATTGAATAACGAAAATGACCTGGCCGTTGGCCGTATTGTAGATTTAGGGTGCTTTCAGCGTAGACTTTGTTTGGGATTTCCATACGACAAACAATGCTCCAACAGGAAAAACATGTTTGCCATACGTAAAAAAAACATTACAAATGGTTGGGGTGTAGAGACAAATTGAATTGTTCTTTGTGGCAACTGGCAATGTTTGTGAAATGTTTTAAATATTAAAGCCGCATCAATATTAATGTGTTTTCGAGTTGTCTTGTGCTCGCTTGCAAATAATTATTTCGGCTGTGGTGGTCCTATCCTGGGCTGTGGTTTTAGAAGGGTCCAGGAACTTCTGGCAGCCTGAGGGCCAACTTTGACCGGGATCAAGGCCACAGTCATTAAACATGTTCAAAGAGGCGTATTGCCCTAATGGACTTTCAAATTATTGTCACATACTGTACAAAGGGTTTTGCTACGCATTCGTTATCCTTTATTGAAATTCCAGCGACAAGGAGTTACCATTTCAATTAGCCCTTGGTACATTGTTGTACTTTGTTTTTAGCATAGCCTTAAAATTCTAACCTAAAAGGGTTGGGTTGTAAATTTCGGTTAGCAATAAAATAAATTATGCATTCGACTCAAAAAGAAGAAAGAAGAGATTGAATCCGGAATGTGACCGTAAATTTGAGGAAAAACACGAAAAAAAAATGCATAAACAGAGAAACGGTTAGGTGGTTATAGGCAATCGTCGGTTTCCTTTTGTGGGCGGTTGAAGTAATTTCGCCCCTCAATTTATGCAGCAACGGCTGGGTGGTAGTCCATCGCGTCGGCAGTGTTTATTAGCGAAGGACTGAAGGACTGAACGATTCAGTTACTCACATTGAGGATCTGAAGCTTCGAAGGGGAAAATTTAATTAACACCTTGCCCCATTGCCTCCAAAGCAGGGAAATATTACAAAACGGCTCGAATTAAATGATTAGGAACTAATTTCCAGCGTGTATCTACATCAATTGTACTTTGTACAATGTACATCAATCCAAATTACTCATGTATTGTTTATTTTGCAGCTTGCAGGACGGGTATCGGAGATTACATCGCATTGCCTTTGACTTTTGAGGCAGCAGGCAAGTAGTGTGAGACTAGGAAACTGATTGTGCAAGGCGTGCAACGTTCAAGCATCCTGATGAAAGTTACATATTTGTTTGCTATTATCCATTGTCCTATATTGAGGGTTACGGTTGAATATTGAATGCAAGGTGCAATAAAGTTCATAAACTGTAGTATAAGCTGTAAAGTCTGGAGTATGGAGCACAAAACCGACAAAACACAAAACGATAAGCACTGCATTGAAGACTACACCGACAGCATCAGACAGCATCCGAAACACTTTATGCACCTAGCACCTATGTGCTGTGTGAATGTTTGCATGCTGTCTGCAATGCAGCAGCGCTAGTTTTAGAATTTACAGTTCACAGCTGCAGCTGGCATGCTTCCATCTTACGACACTGATATTGAGCGATCATCACCTGTCATAAACTGTCTGAATCTATCTGACACGTGCTGAAACTTATTTCGTAAAGTCGTAAATTGTAAAATTGCTGTTTATAGAGTTGTCTTCTAGAAGGTGGAGAACTGTAGAAAAGGCATACTGTGCTAGTTGTGTTGCCTACAGTACTGAGAGCAGTGTGTGTTGCCTATAGTGCTTGCCTGCTTGTTGCTTGCGGTTTGCGCGACAATCAAAGTAAAAAGTTTCAATTCTCAATGTGTTAATAATATTTATATTCTGCCGGATAGAATGGAGTTTTGTCTTGGACTGTACACGTTTGACACTAACACATGCTCTCCATGTCCTGTTTTAGAATTATACCCCATACACGGATTTTCCCTATCATTTACGTGTTAAATCTTAAATGTGTTTAAATTATCTTTGCTCAGACGATGCATTTTTTTGCATTAAAAGTCATTTGCGCGCAAAGACTACCTTAATACAGTGTGGACCTTAAAAATAATGATTATGTAATTAGTAGAGACAAAAGACAGAGGATCGCTTATTACTCCTTGTTATTTTTATGATCCACACTGTATATTTTCCAGTAAAAGATTTGCAGTGCAGATAAAAACTCACGAGCAAATCAGCAATCGCCAGATGCATGAGGGTGGTATTAATCCTCGAGGGGGTTTTGCGCCGCCGACGCAGGATGAGCACCAGGACGGTGAGATTGCCGATCGCCGAGAAGACCATCAGCACGCTGTAGACGACGATGGAGAGCATGTGGCCGTCGTTGAACCGCATGTCGATCGGCAGCTGGTGCGGCGTGCCGTTGAGCAGATCCTCGCCGGGCTGCACCGGCGACCAGTCCAGCAGGTTGCGGTGGTCCTCAACATCCTCGTTCGTTTTAATCGTCGCCATTTTCAGCGCCTTTCTTGCTTGCTTTCTTCGTCACTCCGCACACAACTTAGTTCTTTCCCAAGGCGTCGTTTACGTGAGGATTTTCATCGTGAAGTAAAGATTTCTTGTCATTCTGAAATTATACAAGAAAATCAAATTAGGTTCAGTACTTTGTACTCTTTGGCAGTTGGGCTTAATTAATTTGCCACTTTAAGGAGTTTGGAGTGTTAGAATTAAGACTTGTAAAGAATTGTGAAGAATTGAGAACTGTACGTTGGATGTTGATGGTTACGACTGAATTCGATTTAAGTTAAATCGGTAAATTTTTTTTGGTAATTGCTGCAATTAGACAAAAACGATAAATAATGGTACTTCGTTTAAAATTCAATCATTAATAATACATTGTAAGAATATTCACTGAAAGCACTCATTACACATGTTTTACGATAATACAGTGTGGACCTTAAAAATAATGATCATGACATATGTATACAGGGTGGATTAAAATTGGCGGAAAAAGCCAGTAAAAAAATCTTAATACCAAAATGCTCAGAATAGAATTTTTAGGTTATAAATGTGCATAATATCAAAATTCTTTTTCCTTAAATAGCATTTAATCAGAATGGCAAGCACTATAAAACTTCGAATTGAATTAATTCCAATTAATTTAAGTCAAACTTTTAAAAAAAGGGAAAGAAATTCTGGGTAGAGAGGGTAGAGAAATTCTGGGTAGAGGATAAAGAAAACTGACTTTGCAGGAGTGTTCGACTTTAACAACAGCTGTATGCTGTGCAACTAGAAAGAATTTTGTTATTATGCATATTTGTAATCTAAAAATTCCTTTCACAGCATTTTGGTATTAAAATTATCTTTTTCTACTGACATAAAGTCATAGACTATAAAGTTACCAGGCGTTTTTCAGCAAATTTTAGTCCACCCTGTATAAGAGAATCATTATTTTTAAGGTCCACACTGTATCTTAGTTGCCGAATCGATTTTCAATGTGTGTGTTGCTCAACATATAATTCGTAATATTAGTGTAAAAATTGAAGTAATTGTTAAATTCAGGCTGTTCGCTATGTAAAAGAAGTTGCCTATAGGTGTATTTCTTTGTAAGTAACTATCAAGAGGAGTTAAAGTGAAAGCAAAGGAACGGTTTCGTGAAACTGGCGCTTACTTTTCACGTAAACGATCAAACATAATTATTGTCTGCGGAGGACAAACTACATCTACATCTACATCAACAACAAATTCGTAAGCTGTTTGCAGAAATATTGCTCCACTGCTCGGCAATTGTGAAATCAACTGCACATCTCGTCAGCAAGTGTCAGTTCTCAGTAGTCGGGCTCGGTTGGGTGCAAAGACGCGTGAAATATGCGCCCCACGCCACCCCGCCCAGGGGATTTGCACACGGCGCCACCGTCGCCACCAGACGTGAAACTATCACTTTACGTCGCCGTGCCGCTGTTTATTGATGTGCTTTCGTGCGAACTGTTATCTGTTTGTTATCCCTTCGCCCTTCGCTTTCCTCACTCCTGTGGGTATACCGCACTTAAAACAAAACACCACCAAGCTGTGTTATCTTAGGTTTAGGTTATAGATTTTAGGTTATGTTGTATTGGGCTATTGGGCTATTCTCATACAAATGCAACATATTGTTCGATAGCGTCGATTGGTAATTCGACAATTGCTAATTCCTAATTCGTATTTGACAATTGGGTCGCGCACGTATCTCGACGAGTCGTGTCATTAGCAATTCAAGTGGATACTGGACGCAGCACCAGCACGATCCGGCTGCCGATTCGAAACAAAACGATTTCCGCTCGCGCCGAATCGCGGAACAGCACAATCCGCAATCTGCAGCAGAAGCAGTGTTGTGCTTACGGCGGGTTGCATACGGTGGGTGTTGGGAGGGGGGCGGGGCGTGGGCGAAGGAGCGAAGTGCGAAGCCTTGAAGGGCATTGCGCATCTCGTATAATGTAATAAAGGTTAACAGATTTCCGCGTTGTTGCCGATGCTACAGTCACCCGTTGTGACATCGTCACAATCACCAACAAGGAGCTTTTAATCCTCTCGAGCGTTCATCATCCTTGATGCACTATAATAACTATAGTACTGTAGCATCACTCCGTACTTACTACCTACTTAGTACAATGCATATAATGTTTTAAGGATTTACGCGTTTAGGTTTTAATATCAAAATGGCGACATATGGCAACAATGTCATTTGTAGAGAGTAAAGAGGTAAGTATATCATGACTTGTCATCTGGCACAACGACAACCGGCAACATGGCGTTTTGTATGTGTGTGCCCATAACATTTCGCTTTACATTCTATATGTTGTGTAAACAACAGTATGTTTCAAGAACCTTAAACATTTTAAATGCATTAACTAAAAGGTGGTTGTCTAGTCATTTTTATAACCGCACTTCAAACAGATGTCTTTTTACAGAAATCTCGAGCGCTTCCTTTTGTTTTAAAATATAAATAATGATATTTTCAATGAAAATGGTTTCAAAAGAGGATTAACTAGACAGTCGATTTAAACAACGATTATACTAAAAGTGTAATGACTTATTAAAGTTTGTGCAAATTGCGGCACACTGTATGTTAGATTTAACGATGCTGACGCCGTCGAGCCGCCAACGCCAACGCGCAAATTGCACAATGCACACACAAATATGTTATCAGTCATGCTCAGTTTGTAAGTTTGTGAGTTTGTGAGTTTGCTTTACTCTGCATTCCAGCACGTGCACAAATGCACATTCCATGCATTACGTCTTGTCTCTTGTGTGAACGCAGTGAACAGTGCACTTGAAACTAGCAAAGATTTCAGATTCAACATATTTTTGACAGAAACAATTTCTCTGCATGAGCATTTTGTTCAAAGTGAATGATTGCTTTTCCTTTGCTTTGTGTAATCTGCAGGTAAAATTTATGATATGTACTTACTAAGTGCGCATCTTAGTTCTAGCCTGTGTAAGAGCACACAAGGCTAGAAAGGCCTGAAAGGTTTCTGCACAAGCGACGAGCGATGAATAAAAAAGAAACAAGATGAAAATGCAACTGTAGTCTCGTCACACAGTTTATTTACGTTTTTCCAATTTTTACTATGAATGGCAGTGCGGCAACGTCGCACCGCGGCCGCCATTTGCTGGCGGTGCCGTCACAACCGGATGTTACGTGCGCGTGATGCATGTGCATTTGTGCATGCTAACGCGCACATCGTTTATCATCCGGGGGGCCCGAAAATCAGCCGAAACCCAACCGCACGCCCCGCAGCAAGCAAGAACAGACGATGCCGCACGAAGCACAAGAAACGAAGTCAACGAAAAACGCAGAATCGCAGAATCAAAAAAATAGTATCCCTGATATGTGTGTGCTCTGCTATACTGTTGCAACTTGCATGGAGGGATGGAGGCAAGAAGCGTGACGGTTTTTAGCGCACGTGGTACACGTTTCCTGCTCCTGATTCCCTGATCATGATCAGCGAAGTGCATTATGGCAGCCATCTTTCTTTTGCTCCATCATGGCTTCGTTTCTCATTATTAAAGTGAACAATGCTGACAACCTGTCAATCATCACCGAGATCATGAGTATGACGACCAAAACGAAGGAAGGGATAGGAATCATAAAAAGGCCCAAACAGCAGAGGGCTTTTAATGATATACCAAAATGCCGAACTTCATGAATTTCAATGAGGCGCAAGGACAGGTGAAGGACGCACACGAACGCATTTCGGGAATACTAATCAGTTTACCTATAACCTTAGTATTATGACGGAAAAGCGAATTACAATGCGTTGCTGGTTGTTTAACCTCAATTTGCCAAATTCTGGTAGACTGGAGGTATATGAGTTTCCGATAGGTAATGCCTTTAAGTGCAGGAAAACGATAATTTAATCATAGCGAGGCTTTTCACATAACTCCACACGTCTCTTCCCCCAAACTTCTAAAGTATATAAGTCCCTCCAGAGACTAATAACCACACTTTATAGCATTACTGTAACTTAAAAAATATTGCTGACTCTACATCATAATATTATCGATACAACCACAAATTTGATGTGAACATCAACATGTACAGGGTATTCATATGATGACACCGAGTACGCGTACCGTCCCAGTAGTTATATGACGTTATACCCCGTTTAAATGAACACTCTATAGATCAATCTAATCACGTGACATCGAGGTTACATATTTATTATTACTGTCATGATTTATCAGATATAATACAAGAAAAGTTCTGCCGTTCTATAAATTATAGATAGAATTATATGGGCCAGCTGGGGCCAGCCAAAGTCTAACCTCACTAACGTAAAAATAATTATAAAATACAAAACGGCGGATTCTTATAGTATTGTAAGAGTAAATGCCAATACTTTGATGGTATTGACATAAAAAATTATAAGCTTTAACGTTCACTCGGTTTCCTTCGACTGGTTAATTAATTTGAGAATTTATACAAATAATATAGGCAACTTCATTTTCACGTCCATTTAGCAAGTCCATTTAGCTGTAGCGTCATAAGCTCATAAGTTCAGGTTATTGAATCGCAACAAGTCGCAACGGCAATTGTTTCGTTACACAACAACTTTAACTGATGTCTCAGGTAGAATAATGGAATATTCTTTGAATAATATTGAATAATATTGTATCAATATTGAAAACACATTTTCTTAAAGTGACAGTCAATGTTTATGCAATATTCCATTACTATTTCATACTTTTTATCATAAATTCATAAATAATATCCATCGCAAAGTTATGAATTGAGGTTAAACGGATGTTAAGCACCTGCAGAACAAGCCACTAATCACTAATCAGTGTCTCGATGCATACTGCGCGCGGGGCGTTCGATTGCAAACGTCGCGCAGGCTCTGGATAATTGATTAATCGATAAATGCATTTATCGCAAATTTCATCGCTCCTTCCGTTCGTGTGGCGCGGCGAGGAAATTGCAATCGCTTGATTTGCCAACAGCGCCAACACCAACACCGCCTACGTTGTATCCCTGTGTCTGCCAATTAATTCACTTTCGAGGTGCTGAGGAGCACTGCGGGAGAAGTGCAAGGAGCAAGCATCCAAGCACACACATTAATATTGCAGCTTGTAGAGCTATCTGCTATCAAGATTAAATATTCAAGGAGCATTACAGTATGAAAGAAAACATTTAGGTTTCAATAACCGAATGGTATTGGCAATAGTATTGGTTTACCACGGTAGAGATTCGAACCCCAGCGACTTAAACTTTTTAATTATTTTTCTTTCAACCCCCTGATTGTCTCTCGAAAGAGGATTGTTTACTTCAAGCCTGCTTACTGGCGAAATCACCGAAGTGAAGTTGCATTCGATGTAATTACAAGTTGCCCATCCCTGGATGTTGTTTACGCGCTCGGTGGTTTTTGGCATGGAAGGGGCGGATGAATCGATTGAGTTTCGTGCTCATTATTCACCGCCCTGCGTCCTGCCGTTCCCCCGTTCCAATTAATTCGCGAACAGTTCGGCGTAGCAGACGACGCTGCGATGCACCTTGCTACTGAAATGATAACAGCAAAAAAGTTATGCGTGTTGTTGATGCAGTAATGCATTGTCTCCCAACTTTCCTTTGCCCGACATTGAGCCCAGTTGATATAATTAAACCGTTGCCATTTCTTGAAATGTCAGTTTCTTGACTTTACACTGCTTTCAGAAAATGAACAAATACTGAAAGGACGAATGCAATAAAGATGCATTGTATTGCACGTGTTCTAGGTATACTACTTCTATACAAGCGAAGCGGAAATATTTGTTTACTCAACTGTACAATGATAAAATTAAAATCAGAAGTAAAAGAAATTCAAACTTTGTAATAAAAATTTAAAATCGTTATTCACAAAGAATAAATTTAATAAAAGTAGACTTTTAACATAAGAAGAAGGTAGTGAATGTATTTTGTAACAAAATTTCAAATTTCTAACGAAATTCTGTGAATTTTTTCAAACCTTTTCAACCAACGAATGTTTTACTATGTGTTTTATTGAATTATCGTAGGCAGCCAATTCTACACGTCACTAAACTTAACCCAACGCTATTTGGTGTCAGAAAATGGAACTACGGAAACAAAGCGATGTAATCTTGTGATTCCCCCCGATGGAAAATCTAGAAACGTATACTTTCAACCTATTTAATAATCGTAATGTCCGGTTCGTAGTGGTTTTATTGCCACGTTGCAATTGTATGCGAATAAATTCGCAACGCAGAATTTATCACCTCTTAGGGAATGTCTCATCCGGTAAAATGCATGTTACAGGGTCGGCGGGTGGCAGGAGTTTGCAAAAAAAAACGCATCGCATCGTCTTCAACAACACCATCGTGGGGCCTGGGCCCTGAAATTCCTGAAACAATTTATTATCCAGATTCGCGAGCAGCGGCGGCGTAAAAGGCCCTTAGAGCCTGCACTTTGCGCTCCTGCTTGGTGCTCCTACGACAGCAGGATGTTCGGTGCATTTTGCGCGCACGCAGTTGTCTGGCGAACAGTAGACACTAGAGACTAGAGGACTAGACAAACCATCCCCGCATCCCTTTATCCTATGTTCTATGTGCGCCAGCCTGCCAGCGAGTAACGTCTCCTGCAGGCTGCAGGCTGCGTTTTTACGTCGCGCGACGGTAAATAGGGGATTTAGTGTTGTGTGTTACACTGCTACACTCTATCCCAAGTGTTTGCAAGTATAAAGCAAAATTACCACTTTAACCTCAAAACAAAACAAAAAAAAAATCTTATAATTGAACGGTTTTTCTATACATTCAAAACGTATTATTATTCACAAATATTATACTATACACCAATTGTTTTAAGATTGAGGCCCTGACATATTTTTTAAAATGAGGTATTTTGCTTTTTTGGTTGTAACTGTTGTAAGTTCTAAGTTTTAAGTCAATAGATGTATGTCAATTTAATATTCAGTACGAATCTGCTGTTGGCCTGCTGGGTATTTTCTTTAGCACTCCGTACACCTACAATTCCACATTGTTATTGTTTACTGTACATGATTTAATCCTTGCGAGAATTATACATCGTTGTTGCTTGATAAAACAAGCATCTATTAACAGGATAAACAACGCGCGAACAAATCGCAAAATATTTGTAAAAACGCATAGATAGCATGCACATATTAATTTAGTAGGGTTTGTTTATCTAGTGCAGAAAGGGCGATTTTACGGACACCAGTTGACTCGAGCGCATTATTTGCATAACCTGCACACACTACTTTTTCATCAACCGCAAAAAAAATCATAATACAACCTTATTGGAAAATTTTCTTTATTATTATTTTGTTGCTAATGGGTTTTAAAAGAGTCCCTCTCAATTAATGAAATTAAGCCTAATAAAGGACGTGATTAATTGAATTTGCCATTTCCACTTCGAGAAATGTTGGCAACGACATTTCGGCGTGAGTTGTTTTGTTGTTTTCCACACCGTGATGAAAACATTGTCCGGCGTTCGTTGGAGTATTAGCCAAGAGGAGAAAATCCCGCACAAATCCCCAGCAAGCTTTTACGCCACTATAAATATATATACGCCACAGGCGATACCATTCAGAAAGAAGGATATCTTAACTTGTTCCTGTTCGTTAAAGTTTGCGCATTGTTTCATACACTTCAAAATCATATTTATGACTCTATCAAACTCGCATACCGCATACAGGCATACAGGATACAGCGTCTATGTTCCATTCTTATTCTGTTATTCTGAAAAGGAAAAGGAGCAGAAGAAGCAGGAAGAGCTACGAGTTTGAAAGCTTTTGAGGTTAGGTTAATTAATCGAAGCGTAAATTGGCAATTTTCGTTCTTTATTCTTTTGCGATGCTAGCACCAAACTCCATTTGCAATTATGGCCAAGGGCGAAGGGGCAGGATATTTCGGCAGATTGGCAGCGAAACATTTAAAGTTGATTTATAAATACGCGCATTCCAGTCTCGCTGCGGAAAGCGGAAACGTGATGAGATACACGTTCGGACAGCGTTAATTCTTCTTTTCGCACAAGACGAGGGTCTTGATTAGTTTCAGTCCAAAATTTGATTGGGCTCTGGACATTTTTGTTGTGTTTTAGGTTCGTTGCAATTTCTATAATGTGGAAGGACTCCCCATAAAGAAGGGGCTTGATTGTTTTAGTTTCGTTCTACACTCACTACGTTCATTGCGAAATACTAGACCTCGCATCTTAAAATCAAACATTACACACTAATTTCATAAATGCCTATAACCTCTCAGCATGAGTCTTTATTAGTTTTCTACCCTCCGGATCCACGTAACCGCTAGTTTTATGGTTTGAGGTTGCAAGCACAGGAAACTGAAACAGACTCTGCTAGCGAGTGGGTGAGTGAGTGAGAAAGTGGTTTGTTTACCACCTAAAATCATCTATCTATCCTATTAGATCCATCTCGTGAAAATAAATTTACCTATACAGTTTGTCTGATCGATAAAGGGTCACTAAAAATGTATATACAAAACAGATGATCGAATTTAACTTGGGACACCCGGTATAATGAAAAACTGCAAATTGGCGTCTATCGTAGGCAACTTGCGATACACTGTCAGGCAAATGTGAGGCATGTGACGGTCTGCCGACGGTCCGCCACTCATATAGGTTAGGTTGTAGGTTAGGTTGTAGGTTGTAGGTTATGTTGTGTGTGAGTGATGCGTTTGATCGCGACGTGCAGTAGCACAGTCGCAGTTAATTTAATACCGGCCATAATTCACATTTGCATCGCTCCCATGTGAAGAGCCCTGAGGGCATGAGGACATAAAAATGTGCACAGTGCGCACCACAGCAACAAAGCGAATAATACAGAAAATGCATGCATTGCGCCCATACTTTTTTATTTTTCCATCGTGTATTGGCTTCTAGCTTCGACCATCGGGGAGCTTCGATATTTACTTCCTTTGATAATTTCAGAATATCACAAACGCGAAGGATCATATACAACGAGCGCAATCAATTTTAATTTAAATTTAATTAAATTTCATTCTGTC
>JARJDQ010005637.1:0-29944 GCA_030264215.1 Geostiba sp. GC000077 | reverse complement strand
CAAGTGTGTAAAAGTGAGAAGATGTAGAATTTAATGAGCTATAAGGATTTCCTTAAAAATACCTACTAGTAAGAAATATATGAATGTTATAAGGGATAATATAGATTGTATCATAAATCCAAATCTAAATATTGATTCAAGACTGAAGTTTGACAGCTTATAGCATTGTGCCATTTACAATATATAAATTTCAAAGTTCATAGTTTGAAGCCAAATTTATTTTGCTATAAAATAGTATAGAATAGTATATATAAATATATTTTTTAAATAAGTAAAAAAATATTTAAATTTGAATTCAATACTATTTACCAATAGAATAGTGACAATCCTTGGACTTTTCACGCTTGTAACTACCGACTGCTATATTGTATCTCAAATGTGTAAAAGTGAGAAGATGTAAAATTTAATCAGCTATAATAATTTCATTACAAATAAATAATAATCAAAAGTACATAAAAATGACTAGGGATAATATAGATTGTATCATAAATCCAAAAGTAAAAATTGATTCAAGACTGAAGTTTGACAGCTTATTACATTACGCTATTTGCAATAAACAAATCTGAAAGTAGATAGTTTGAAGCCAAATTTATTTTTCTATAAGATAGTATAGAATAGGAAGTAAAAATATTTTTTTGAAATAAGTAAACAATTAATAAAATTAGAATTCAATACTATTTACCAATGGAATACTGGCAATCCTTCGATTTTCCGCGCTTGTAGCTACCAAACGCATTATTGTATCGTAATTCTGTAAATCTGAAAAGCTGTAAAATTTTATTAGCTACAATGATGTTTTTTTAAATTTAATTATCTAAGAAATTATAAAACTTATAAATAAAAATATTCAATGGAACACAAAATCCAAACAATAAATTGAATAAAGACTGCAGTTTGAGAGGTTATAACATTGCGCCATTTGCAGTAAACTATTCTCAAAGTACATAGTTCGAATCCACATTTATTTTGCTATAAAATAATGTAAAATACTAAATAAAAATAATTTTCTGAAATAAGTAAAAAATTATTTAAGTTTGAATTCAATACTATATACCAATGGAATAGTTGCAATCCTTGGACTTTCCACGCTTGTAACTACCAAATGCATTATTGTATCGTAATTCTGTAAATCGTAGAAAATGCAGAATTTTATGAGCTATAACGTTGTTCTTCGAAATTATAAATATCTGAGATAATATAAAAGTTATCAATAAAAATATTCAAAGAAACAGAAAAGCAAAACGAAAAATGTATTAAGGACTAAAGTTTGAGAGGCTATAACATGGCGCCATCTACATTTAGGAAATCGCAAAATTCATAAGTGGATGCAGAATTTAATTAGTTGTAAAATGATATAATACAATAATTAAATTTTTTTGGGATAACGTAAAATAGTAATTGATTTATTTAAAAAGTCGCGGACTTTTCAAATGTAAAAATGTTTTTTTTTATGTCTAAATTTATATTTTTTCGTTTTTGTAAAGTTATTAATAGCATGCTATTACAGACCCCATTGAATATCATGGACGGATAATTCCGGGCGCGGCGCTGAGCCTACTTTCGAAAATTGAATATTTTTTACGCGCCCCTTCCATCCCTCACCCACCCTTCCTATCCGTATCCGTATCTCGTGCCTCGCCTTCCGTTTATCTCCGCGCGCATTGTCCCGGTCTATAAACATTTTAAATAAATTTCGATGCGCTTTTCTGGCGGCGGCGGCGGCTGGCGGCGATGAGAAAGTTTTTCCAGGAGCTTCGAAGAAAAACCGCGCGTATCTTTGGCTTCGCATCCGGTTGTATATGATTTCTGCCGGTTTAATGCGCGGCGCGGTGCCGTGGTGCGCATTATGAAAACCACCCCCTCACCTCACACCCCACACCCCTAAAAACCAACCCCCTGACAACAGCGTAACATTATCTCGTATTATTTAAAACGATATAAATTGCGCCTCATTTATATTGAGTTTAATATACGGAGGGAAAAATAACTAACCTCGAAAAAATGAAAAACACAAAGCCAAATGGTGAAAATGATTGAGGATCAGAAGATACTGCGATTTCCTTCTTTTATTAAAAATATTACCTACATACATTTCGTCCTTGATGCTGATCGTAGCGTTTTTGGAAAATTCCATTTTCCCTGCGTGTTCCTGTGTTTACTGCTCGAGTTCGCGTTCCGCGTTCATCTTCAGCGCGAGGGGTTGAAATTATAATCAATAATTGTCGAATATGTAGAATAGCAATCGTAACGAGACGCGCGCGTCTGCTGCTCACTGCCCCTCACCCCAAAAAGCATCCCTTCTCTGCGTCTCGCCACTCCGCATCGCATATCAACCCCCGCCACACGCGAAACAAAGACTTTCCAAAAGGGGATGAAAATTCGTAATAAAGCATTACATACCTACACAACAGTATAAGAAGAGATCGAAAATGATTCGGGCGCATTTTTATTCGCCAATGAGAATGAAAATGAAAATGAAAATTTCATCAGCATTTGCATAAATTTTCATTTTTATTTTCCACTTTCCGCCATCTACATTCCTCATTCCACTTAAATTCTCAATACTTGAAAATATGAAACAATCATGGAAGGAAAATGCTTTCGTCCTTTTTTCGCCGCTTTGCCTTCTTTGGTCCTTCGAACACCGAGTTCTGCATAAGAATTAGCATTTTGATACGTTTTTAATACCCGTTAAATTGATTTGTCGGGATTTATCCTCGGCGCTTTTCTTCAAGCCATCCGAGCCATCGAGACGCGGAGGTTTTCCTTTTTTTATGCGCGCCGCAAAGTTTCTGGTGTGGGCATTCTTGGATGGGTTATCGTTGCTTTATCAATTTGTGCGCAACCGTGACGACCGCACGAGGGGGAAAAGTTTGCGAAAAGGAATTAAGATGGCGGAAAAATTCCTTAATCTCTAAAATCAATTTTGAATTACGAGCAGACCAGGCAATTCAAAATCATTCAGACTTTTCCGGCTTGTAACTATAAATTGAGGCAAAGTATTTTTTAGCTGTGTACGCCAAATGATGCACAATTTTATCAGCTATCAATTAGTATAGTCAGTTGTAAAATATTTTATATATTGGAAAAGTTACAAAGGATTTTAAACGTTGAAACGAAAAGAATGATCTCGTCCTTAGAATTAGTCTTGTGTTTTAGCGGTTATAGCACTGCGCCATCTAGGTCTAGAAAATAAGTAAATACATGAATCGATGTAGAATTTCATCAGTTATCTTATATATTTTACAGTAATTGATTTTTTCTATTATTGTAAAAGTTACAAGACTTAATGTTCAAAGAGAAAATGTTATCCAACTTATTATTGGTACAAGGGTGATGTTCAAAGGTTCGTAATAAGGCGCCATCATTTTTAATTAAACTTATTTTTACATAAATCGATGTAAAATTTCATCAGTTACATAATTAATTTTTAAAATACCTGCTTTTTTTATTATTGTAAAAGTTACAAGACATAATGTTCAAAGAAAATATTTAATCAAACGTATTAGTAATTCAAGGGTGATGTTTAAAGGCTAGTAATAAGGCGCCTTGTTGTTTTATAAAATATCTTTTTACATAGATCAATCCAGAATTTCATCTGCTATATAATTAGTTTTTATAATACTTGTTTTTTTTATTATTGTAAAAGTTACAAGACATAATGTTCAAAGAAAATTTTTAATCAAACGTATTATTGATACAAGGGTGATGTTGAAAGGCTTGTAATAAGGCGCCATCTTATTTTATAAAATATCTTTTTACATTAATCAATGGAAAATTTCATCAATAAAATAACTAAGCTTCATAATATTTGCTTTCTTTATAATTGTAAAAGTTACAAGACATAATGTTCAAAGAAATTTTTTTTATCAAACGTATTATTGATACAAGGATGATGTTTAGAAGCTTGTAATAAGGCGCCATCTTGTTAAAAAAAAAACTTTTTGCAGCAATCGATGGAGAATTTCATCAGTTATATAACTAATTTTATATTACTTGCTTTTTTTTATTATTGTAAAAGTTACAAGACATAATGTTCAAAAAAAATATTTTATCAAACGCATTATTGATACAAGGCTGATGTTTATAGGCATGTAATAGGGCGCCATCTTGTTTGAAAGAACATATTTTTGCACCAATTGATGGAGAATTTAATTATCTTTCTGACACTGTATGTTATACCGTGCACATATAATAACTTTGGAAATAGCAAGCAAAATATTAAGAAACCCAACCAAAAGTGATGCAACTCGAATTCGGTTTGCTGTTGAAATGTAGCAATTCCTGCTGAAATTCCATCCGCGGTCGAACCCAATGCCAAATCAGTGGAAATCAGTTAAGCATGTGCTCTGTTGGCGGTTGTCGGTTTTCGGCGCGCCTCGCAGGAATCGTAACTCAATTGACCGTATGATGGCGGAGGTGTCGGCCGCCGACCGCAGCGATGCGCTCGCCGCCGAAATCTTATCAATTCCCACCGGTCTTAACTCTCTCCCTGCCCCGACCCCCGCACTACAACCCCTTTTACCGCCGCCGCCGCAGCAGGAAGCCCATCCAAGTGGCCATAAATTTACGCGCACTTAACGCACAACAACGATTGCGCAATAAAAAGCGATCGAAAATTTATCACTGATATCTGCATGACAATAAAAAGAATATACGAATACAGCGGAGTGAAGAAGCGGGGGGCGGAGAAGAAATGTGAAAGGGATGAAAAAGTGCCATTTCCGGTATTGGCGCGCAGCATTAAAACCTCGAGGGCGACAGTCGATGGCCATAAAGACATATATTTTATGTCGCAGTGGGTGTTTCGGTGTATGTGTGACAGCCACGATTCCTGCCACTCCACTCCTGCTGGCTGTGTATGCAGATATGCATCTGTGCTCAGCGCGCCGCGCCGGATGAATATATCTTTTATTATTCTCGATGTCAACCAGTCATCCATCCAGCTGGAGGAGAGTGCCAGCAGGAGATCGACCGATATGCGAGGGCCGCACAGGCCCACCATCCACTTCAGACATGGCGAGCATGCCTATAAAGTAATGGCAATCGGAGTGCGTGTATGCAAAAATCGTGCCATCCTGCTGAGGGGAGGGGGAGCGGCGGGAAGGGTATTATGGCGAACGACTCACTGCGGGCACCGCGGGCGATTTTCAATGTGATTCTCTCCTGCTATAAACTAGTATTGTGCTTGTTTTGATATTGCTTCCTTTGAATAAGGTACTTTGAATGATTATAACTTCAGTTTTTGACCTCAGATTTTTATTTGCTAAATGTCATAGGATGCAGGATTTTATCAGCACCCTTGTGTCTGCGCAATAACTAGAAGAACAATAATAAGAAAAAAGTTACAAGCATCTATAGATGGTGGAACATTATAAAACTCATGTTATTGATTTTAAGCTACACATTTGAGAGCTTCTAACTCTGCGACATGTTTTATGATAAACACTTTGAATGGATCCTATTATGTAGAATTTCATCAGCTACTAGATACAATTTACAGAGTAATGCTTTATAAAATAATTCAAAAGTTACGTGGCATTTTTTAAGGAAAAAATAAATAAATTATTCTACTTTTGAATATTAACAAGAATCTTTGATTCGTTGTACAACATTGACATATATTTTAGTTAGTACTCTAAGACATATATAATATGTAGAATTTTATCAGCTTTCATGTGCCTGCTACAAAACAAGAATAGTAATAATAAGAAAAAAGTTACAAGCATATTTAACTGGTAGAAAATTATAAAACTCATGTTATTGCTTCTAAGTTACATCTTTGAGAGCTTCTAACCCTACGCCATATTTTATGATAAACACTATGAGTAGATCAATTTATGTGGAATTTTATCAGCTACTAGTCACATTTTACAAAGTATTGATTTATAAAATAATTCAAAAGTTACAATACATTTTTTAAGGCAAGAAAGTTTTTAATACAAAGAAACATTTTCGTTGCGTGTGCATCGGCGCCATCTATTTTAGTGAGTACTCTAAAACATATATGAAATGGAGAATTTTATCAGCTCTCATGTGCCTGCAACATGACACAAACAATAATAATAAGAAAAAAGTAACAAGCATCTTTAACAGGTGAAACATTATAAAACTAATTTTATTAATTTTAAGCTACATCTTTAATAGCTTCTAACTCTGCGCCATCTTTTATGATAAATACTCCGAAAATTTCAATTAATGTCAAATTTTATCAGCTACTAGGTACTTTTTATAGAGTATTGATTTATAAAATAATTCAAAAGTTACAAGACATTTTTTTAAGGTAAAGAATTAATTATTCTAGTTTTTATTACAAAGATGCATCTTTGATTGGGTATCCATCAGCGCTATCTATTTTAATACGTACTATAAAATATACATTACATGCAGAATTTTATAAGCTATCATATGAATTAATCTAAATTAAAAAGCAATAAGAATTGCCTACTTTACAAATAATATTCTTAAGTCACACAGTCGAAAAACTTTGATCTCAGAAACAACCCTTACCTTTCCAAGCTAATAAGATAGCACCATCTTCATAGGAAGAAATTCTCCTGCCTCTCTTAAATGCAGAATTTAATTGGCTTCAAGGCAATGTCAGAATTTATGCGCTACTGTGAAAATTGCAGGAGATATCATCAAATAACTATGAAACAAATGAAAATCGAAAGAAAGTTTTAGCATTTTGATCTATTATTACGCACCCTGCACGCATGGTAATGTTTTGGTAGAGTGGCGGTTTTGGGGCGGTGGTGCGAATTGTACGATTGCGGTTAACGGCTTTGGAAATTCCTGCAGAAAGGCCATAAACGCGTGGCGCTCTGCGCGAGGCGTCCATGCATAGATATTACGTATCAATAACAAATTCGCAGGTGCCCGGTGAGCCGCCTCCGCCGCCTCCACCTGCCGCCAACACCGCCCCCCCACATGTACGCACATATCGACGACCGCAAACGTTTCCAACGCGCTTTCCTCTTTTCAGTGTCACACACCTTATGTACATACATACTATCAATATGTGAATATACAATGTGTTCAAAGTCAATTTTCAGCAAAAAAATATTCGACGTGTTTTCTTTGCGTTTTGCATGATTTTGGACACTTTTGCATACAATGTGTTCCAAGTGAATGTGGCAGGAAAAGAAGTGCAACGCGTGTTAATCAAGCAATCAACACATGTCGACATTGCACAAATTGACCATCGGTCACCTCCATCCGGCGACATTATCCAGGGCGTTATCCTGCCGCAGGACGAGCGTTTCCATTTCGATGATCATCCTGTTGTCGGGGAGCGGGGGTGCGGCGGTCAAAGTGCGCGCATGCAAATTTATAGATTCATAGATGGAGATGGACGGCATGCGTTATGCAACCGGACCCCCAGCAGGAATGGCAGGACGCCACCCGCTTTGATGGGCCGGCCGGCGGTGGCGGCGGTGGCGGCGGCGAAACTCCCACGGAATATATATAGAGACGAATTGTGCGCGGGCCCGGACACGGCGCACGGAATTGAGCAATAGATTGACCTGCAATTCAGCAGGACGCAGGACGAACGCGCGCAGCAGGACGCCGCGCGAGATTGCCGCCTGAATTTTTAACAATATCGCCCCGAATTGTATCAACGACCACCGCCCCCGCTCGCGGTTAATTCCTGCGAAACAAATTCCTGCCAGTCCTGCAGCCATGACTCATCCCCCAGCCAGCGTCCATGGGGATGCTTTTCCTATCAAAGAATTTCTAATGAAGATTGAGATAAAACACAACAAAAAATAAATTGAAATTAAAAAATTATGAACACCCTTAACTTAAAAACCACCCCTAAAAAAAACCACCCCCTTGGAGATTAATTTTTTTCTGCCTTTAATTACTACCCCTAAAAATTTCCAATCTTAGCACCGCTCAATTATTTATTACCAATTTCGGGATGAGATAATGCAAGCAGCAGGAACAGCAGGAGCAGCAGGGAAAAAACTCCAAGTCGAGATGAAGATGAATTTCGCCGTAAAACTTCGCGCGGGCTGCTAACGAAGAGAAGTGCCGCGCGCAGGAATAAATTCCTGATGACTTTCAAGCAGGAGGTGCGGTTAGGGTGTGCAGCAGGAGCAGGCGTAACGAAGGTCACCCCTAAATGAAAAATAAACGGCGGCGGCGACGCTAATTTTTAATTTTCGCAGCGCACTTGAAAAAAAACCACCCCCGCAAAGACCAAAGACAATCAACTATGAAAATAGTCCTTTGATATCTTTTTTTATATTCTTTTTTTTTCTGCTGCAGGAATGCAATATTGTAGAATAGGTAATAAAATCGAAGCATGCGAAATCTTCGCAGGCAATAAGAAAACAAATGAAATTGAAAATATGAATATCCTTGTCATTCCTGCTGGCTCCTGCTCCGGCTCCTGCGAGCACCCTGCTGCTTTTCCATATCACTGCTCTTTAGGAAAGCGCAGCGTATAAGAAAAGACATTTTGCGGCTTTCCGAAGCCGTGCATAAAAATATCAAGCGATAAATCACCGTCGCTGCAAACCACCCCTAAAATGCCACCCCCCCCGCGCACTCGGTTTATTATAGTTTCGAAAATCTCCGAATGTCATGCATGCTTATGCGTCCGCCAATATGCAGATATTTCAAATCCACCCTTCTCGCAAAGGCAACCCCCAAAAAGTGTCACCGAAAACCTACCCTTAGAAAGCACCCCAATTTTTTTCGCACAGAATTTTTCATGACATCCTGTATTGTTTGAATGTCTAACAGGAAAATAAGAAAAATCTGTTTCGGTTTCTGTTTCGGTTCCTCTGTATTTTTTGGATATTCGCATCATTTACCATTCCTGCTGGATCTCATTTCATATTCGACGCGCGGGCGATCGCCGTCGACGTTGGGGGCGGGTGGGCGGCTGCGTGCTCATCCATCGGCGGCGCGTCTTTAGTTCGAACAGATTTGCATGATTCCTTTCGCAGAGGCTGAAAGGACCCCCGGCAGGACGACGACGAGTCGCGACATCGCGCGTCATTTGCCTAATGCGCAAGTGGCACTCTTATTTCGCCTTTTTTCCCGGCTGCGCTTTTCCGGTTCTTCATCCGCGCAGAGTTAAAAGGTTCTTAATCCATCGATGCACACAGAAATGATTTGTGATACAATGTTGCACTTTACACAAAGACTAGTAGCAGAAAGGAGTAGTAGTAGTAGTAGTAGTAGTAGCAGAAGAAGTAGTAGTAGTAATAGTAGTAGTAGTAGTAGTAGTAGCAGGAGAAGTAGTAGTAGTAGAAGTACTAGTGGAAATGTGAAGGGAATCTGTAGAAAATCGTTCAAAATTCATTCATTAGATTGAAAGTTATTGCGATTCAAATAAATAATATTTTATTAAATAAATTTCCAAAAAAAAAAAGGATTTACAAATTAATTTTGGTATTTACACATTTCATTGCCAATTTCATTAATCACTCGATTTTGTATTTTCCGAATAGATATGCTCAACAATCAGATAACGTATAACATTATCATGGATGCTGAAAGAAATTTATTTGTTGCTTATAAATTGAAAAGCCATTGTTGCGAGCGATTATAAATTTCGAGATAGGGTATCACAAATTATGTCCTTATATCGGGGACAAAGTTTATTGTTCAATTTCAGAACGCAAAACATGATTAACTTTTGATAAATCATCAACTCAATTGATATCTTATCAATATTTGGGTGATAGGCATTTCCAATTCTGATGCGACACAGGTATAAATAGTGAAATAGTTAAATAGTTTAAATAGTCAGGTTGTAAGTAGGAAACAGCTGTTTCTAGACCTGTTTCTTTCACAATGTCAAAGCAACTGAGTGCCGGAATCAATTTAGGCCCATTTTCTGCAGGCAGCATTGATTACTCCGAAACCGCAAGGAACGATGGCAAAATTGAGATGATCTACGAGAGCCGTCAAGCGATGTCACAACGTGCAAACGGTGAAGTCGATAGGCTGTCACACCGAATGTTGGCTATTAGAGGTCCTGAAGAGCCAGCGGAAAGGCTCGGCAGACTGATGGGCAATGGCATGTTCAAGGCGGAGGAAGCAGAATTGGCCCAGAGAAGCATCAAGTAAGACCGACAGAACTTAATAGTATATTGTACAACCAGGGTGGAAAATGGAGTATTAAGGCACTAGTGCCTTAAAACAATTTTTCCCGCCTCAGTGGCCAATAATACTTTTTCGCCCACCTAAAGTAAAATTATAATTTCCTTCTGCTCCTAAAACTGATCGGGAAGTGGGTGGGCGAAAAAAGCTGTTTCCTTATTTTACATACATTTCATTCTTTTAACCTACAGGGAGAATTAAAGAAGTACATAATATCATCTCGCTGTGACGTCCTGACATCCACCTAGAAGCAGTTATGGCAACAGCAGTTTCAAACAAATCATTTTGTCTGCAACACTCAGTATTGTACTTATTGGTTCACTCAGTTTATAGTGTAAATCGAAAATAAAGGTGTGTTCGTAGAAAAATATTTTAACAAGACTTTAAGCGCTTATAACTTACGTTTAATAATGTTAATCTTAAGAATATTAATGTGGTTCATTATAGGTTTATTGTATATTGTACAACTGGGGCGGCAAATAGAGTATTATGGCACTAAGGCCTTAAAACTATTTTCCCGCCTCAGTGGTCAGTAATATTTTTGTCGCCCACCTAAAGTAAAATTATAATTTCCTTCTGCTCCTAAAACAGATCGGGAAGTGGGTGGGCGAAAAAACCTATTTCCATATTTCACAATCATGTCTTTCTTGCTAGGGAGAATTAGAGAAGCACATAATATCATTTTGATGTGACGTCCTGTCATCCACCTAGAAGCAGTTATTACAACAGCAGTTTGAAACAAATTATTTTGTCTGCAACACTCAGTATTGTACCTATTGGTTCACTCAGTTTATAGTGTGAATTGCAAATAAATGTGTGGTCATAGAAAAAATATTTTTAACAAGACTTTAACCGCTTATAACTTACGTTTAATAATGTTAATCTTAAGAATATTAACGTGGTTCATTAAAGGTTATAATTGGTGTTAAAATGACGTATCATACGATAGTGTTTTGCATCCTTAAAGGCACTCAAAACATGTTAAACGCACGTCAGCAGCAATCGTTTAATTAAATTTATCCAAACTGTCGATGTGTCTAGGCGGAATGCCTGCTGTCGGTTAGCGCAGATCGTCTTCTTAAAGACAGCCGCCGCCCCCCCTCTACCCCATGCTCGGCGGCGGGTGTTGTTGCCGAAATAATTTAAGTGGTTTCGCCTTGCCGCCGATTCTCGCCCGCTCGTCGCCTCGTCGAATGTTTGCAACTAATAGCAACTAAGTAGTATCCGATTCGGCTGGCGGGCGGGCGGGCGGCGGCAGTCGTAGTTATTTAATTAAACGGCACACTCCACAGTGCAGGAGCGCGCCCACATACACACTCGAAATAACCCGTCAAACGTTGCACGTCGCGCGCAGACGTCTTCGAATTGCGCCCAAATAAGTCAACATGCATGCACAAATAACCCCCTTGTTTAGGGGTGGCGCACTCATCGAACATAGAACACACCGTTTGTACGTAATGCGTATAGATAGGCGCCAACTGCGATGAGAAGGGGGGGGTGCGAAATAAGGGTGGGTGTTATCAGCGTTCGCAGGATGTGCGATTATTAGCGCGCAATGCGTTTCCGATTCTTACGGCATACGATTTTTTGGCAAATGCAAGGATAACGCAAGGATAACACAGGACTTTTCACATCATATCAGAAGCAGGCACTAATTATAAGTCAC
This sequence comes from Geostiba sp. GC000077, assembly GCA_030264215.1. NCBI lineage: Eukaryota > Metazoa > Arthropoda > Insecta > Coleoptera > Staphylinidae > Geostiba > Geostiba sp. GC000077. Next base: position 18,156 of record JARJDQ010005637.1, on the reverse strand, counting down.
AAGGCGCGGACTCTTTCGTGACATGTTGTTACACGTTCGCATTAGTAGAAATTTTGCGAAGGGGTGGCGGGGGGGCGGCGGCGGCAGGCGCGCACACACACGGTTGAGCGCGCCGCGTCGCATCTCTGCAGGAGACGCTGTCGCTTCGCCTGAATATTTTCACCGCATTTAACACGGGGCGCGCCGCGCCGCGCGCGAGCCAGCCAGCAGGAGGGCAGGCCGTCTTCCTGCCATGCCAGTTGTGTCCTCGCTCTGTGTGTATTTAATCGTTAAACAGTTACGGCGTTTAACGCGCATTACCGAATGGAAATATGGAAATTCCTGCTGGTTGTGCATTTTTGCGTGTTTGTTGGCGCTCATTCATGCTTAGGTGCATAATTTCTGACGGCGTGCCGCTGCGACGGTCCTTCGAACCGGAACGTAACGTATGTCCCCAGCCCGGTCCCCGCTCCGGCTCTTATTTACGGAAGCCGAATGTGAGTGTTTCGAGCGCTTTCGTTTCGAAAATTCGAACCAAAAATTAACATTTTCCTCTCTCTCTCACACTCGCCCCTTGCGTTTCAGCCCGGCGCCTCCGCTCGGGCGGAACTATGTGCGATGTGTTCGTACACACGCCAGACGTTCGCAGACGGCGAATGTAAAATCCCTGCAGTTGACATATTTTAATTATCATCTACCATTCCGCGGCGCTACGGCCCTCCGAGATGCGCAACATCCTTCGTCCTTTTTTTTTCTCGTTCCTTGTTCTGTTTTCAATTTCAGGACTTTATTGTCACAATATTGAAAAACAATTAATTCTCTAAGATTTTCTAAGTTTTTCAATATTGTAATAATAATGAATTACTGGGTAGCAAAAATATTGTAATGCAATATTGTCTCAATAGTGAACTAGCATTAAAAGACATATTCTTAGAAAATTCTTAGAAATATTGTAATGCAATATTGACTCAATAGTGAGGTAACATTGAGGGACATGCTCATAGAGAATTCCTTATTTTTCAATATTGTGACAATATTGAAATTAAATACATTTATTATCTTGAATTACTAGATAGAAGAAATATTGTATAATTGTAATGCAATATTGTCTCAATAGTGAAGTAGCATTGAGAGACATATTCTTAGAGAATTCATTGATTTTCAATATTGATGCAATAATGATACTTTAGTACGAGGTAGGAGAAATATTGTAATGGAATATTGATTCAATAATGAAGTAGCATTGAGAGACATGTTCTTATAGAATTCCTTGATTTCCAATATTGATACAATAATCATATTGTACTACGAGGTAGGAGCAATATTGTAAGTTAATATTGACTCAATAGTGAGGTAACATTAAGGCACACATGCTCATAGAGAATTCCTTATTTTTCAATATTGTGACAATATTGAAATTAAATACATTTATTATCTTGAATTACTAGATAGGAGAAATATTGTATAATTGTAATGCAATATTGTCTCAATAGTGAAGTAGCATTGAAAGATGTGTTCTTAGAGAATTCATTGATTTTCAATATTAATACAATAATGATATTGTACTACGAGGTAGGAGAAATATTGTAATGCAATATTGACTCAATAATGAAGTAGCATTGAGAGACATGTTCTTATAGAATTCCTTGATTTCCAATATTGATACAATAATCATATTGCACTACGAGGTAGGAGCAATATTGTAAGTTAATATTGACTCAATAGTGAGGTAACATTAAGGGACACATACTCATAGAGAATTCAATATTTTTCAATATTGTGACAATATTGAAATTAAATACATTTATTATCATGAATTACTAGATAGAAAAAATATTGTAATACAATATTGTCTCAATTATGAAGTAGCATTGAAAGACATGTTCTTAGTAAATTCATTATGTATCAATATTGAAACAATATTGTATATAAAATGGCAAACGAAAAACATTTAAATGATTTCTAGATTGTTCTTTTTTCTTCTTTAATCATTACCCAAGTGTGATATAACATCATATTATACATCAATCGATAGATTATTAAATTCTGAGAAGAATAATAAAAACTACCCTTGTTAAACCCCACCCTAAAATGGTAAAAGATTGAATTAAATGAAATGAGAATGAAATTCTTGTGATGCTATTGATTTTCTGTATCCACTAAAAAAACGTGTACAGCCTCTCCCTTTTATTAGAAAATGAGAAAACCACGGATGACACATAACAACAGCGGTGTGGCAGCGCACGAAAGGGCAATAAAAGATTATGGATTACAGGAATTACTCTTTCCTCTCACACATGGAAGCGACGCACACATGCATTGCGAATGCAAATGATCTTTTTCGTGCGCTGAGGTGCTCCCCGGCCTGCTCCGCGGCGATGACGACTCGTGCGCTTATTATATATTGATGTGTCGTTACTGGGATTTCCTACCCCTTGGCAGCCCTTGCCGCAGCCCAACAATAGCGCTTTGATGAGCGCCAATAAATCAGTGATGTACGTGTATTCGAATGCGTATGCAAAACAACCCCTCCCAAAAGCATTCCCTTTTATTATTAAGGGGTTTCTCGCGGGCGCTGGTAATGCGAGCACAGCCGCCCCCCGAAAAGAGCTTCCCAAAAAGCATGGCGTTGCTATAATCATCATTACCTTACAACCCCCAGCGAGTTGGAGTTGGAGTATCATATCCAGCATCCAAATATCATATCGATATTTCATTCGGTGTCTTGTGTGAAACCTTTTTATGTTTTGCCCTAAGACAAACCACCCCCGACGTTTGCAGTTAATTACGCGCCACCCGCCGCCTCGAATATCAATCGATAATGCTAATGTACCACCGGAGTGAGTCCGGAGCTTTTGCCACCCCCCTCCCAAGCAATCAAAATCAAAGTTGTCCATCTCCAGGCACAATCACCTTTGCCCCGTGCATTCTACAAAGGCATCACAAGACAAATACGGCTTGCTCCTTCCTGCTGCTGCTACTTTAGGGGGCTGAATGCTGGAGTCCTGCGTCCTGCGCGCCCCGAGATTAAACGCTATTTGTAGTGTTGTGCCAGCGCACAAGTTTCCGATTCCCATGGCCTCCTCCTGACACCTCACCTCCTCCGCCCTATTTGTATGTAGGTCCTTGCTGCGGCTGGTTCCGCCTTTATCCTTTGGTTAATTTTCAATGTGTTCGATGCCGCCGCCGCTGTACATTTCGATGCCACCTCCCATCCCCTGCCACCGCGCGCAAACAAACAGCACCGCGCTGTAAATTATCTGTATTTGATGTTTCGACGCCGGTATACAACTAAGCGCCGAACAAACAGAAGATCCCAAGTTTGATGAAAAGGTAGATGTTTAACGGATATCAAAGGGGGTGGAAGAATCGCACTCTTGCGATGGACACGCATAAAAATGTCTGGGGCTAATTAAGCAAGTCGAACGTTCATTGATATAATTCAATGGACAACGGTTATATTTTTAGGTTATGTAGAGTGTTCTTGGCTCCACCTTGGGCGCCACTATGATAATTTTCATCTTTATATTATTAAATGTCTAAATGTCAATGTTACCCCATTACTACCTCATAATTCAATATCAGAAATGTATTTACTCACAATATTGAAAAACAATGAATTATCATTGAACACGTACGTATCTCAGTGTTTCCTCACGATTGAGGCAATATTTCATTACAATATTTGTCCTAGATTTTAATTCAATATCATAAATATATGTACATTCATTATTGTCACAATATTGAAAAAAAATAATTCTGATATTATGAAATATGGAAATATGAAATATGGAAATTGCTTTTTTTGCCCACCCACTTCCCGATCAGTTTTAGGAACAGAAGGAAAGATCAATCTAAAAATCATTTAAATGTTCTTCGATTGTAATTTATATATAAAATGAAATATATTGTTTCAATATTGAAAAGTATTAAGACAATATTTTATTACAATATTTCTCCTACCTCGTAGTAAAATATGATTATTGTATCAACATTTTAAATCAATGAATTCTCTAAGAACACTTCTCTCAATTCTACTCTTCAATTCTACAGACAATATTGCACTACAATATTTCTCCTATCTAGTAATTCAAGAACATAACTATATTTAATTTCATTCTTGTCATAATATTGAAAAATAATGAATTCCCTTTGAGCATGTCCCTCAACGTTACCTCAATATTGAGTCAACATTGCATTACAATATTTCTCCAACTCGAAATTCAATATAATAAAAGTATTTTATTCGTTTTTGTCACAATGATGAAAAACATGAAATTGAAAAACAAATGAAATCTCAATGAATTTTATACCCCTAATTGCATCCCCTAAAAATGATATCATCATTTTCGGTTTGTGTGTAAAGTGTAAATGTGACTTTTGCAAAAGCATCATTCCCAAAGTAATAGTCGTGGAATTTTTGAGTTTGTAAATCTTAGAATGTAGCATACTTGATGTGCCATGGTGAAGGCGCCGGTCTCATTAAGCCTAGTTTAGTTTCATTTTCGCGCATAACTTTTATTCCTTATTCCCCAGCACTTACTTTCACCCTCCTCCGAAAGTCGTCGCCGCGCGCACCAAAGTTATGAAACTTGATGACATTACACACTTTGTCCTTTGACTCGTCCATTCCTTTTGTGGCGCGCGCGCGCACGATCTTCGAGATCCTCAAGATCCTCGAATGTGATAGCGCCCCTGCCAGTCCGCGGGCACAAAGCAAAACTATATTATTCTTAATGCGTTTTCGTCAGCGACAACTCGCAGGCGAGGTCGCAGGAGGCACAACACACGCGCAATTATCCTTATTAACGCCTTTTGCGTCGGCATTAAGAGCGTGCGCATTAGACGCATTAGCGCAATAGGACCATAGACGTGCGCGTAATTTCTTATTCCTTCTTATGTCCGCCCAAAAGGATGAGCGGGCGTACCAAGGATCAGGAGAGGTGCGCAAACGTGACACTTTCTTTGACACTTTGACTGCGCTGCGGGACTATTACGTATTCTCCGTAATGTCGTGTAAATGGGTAGTAACAACGCGTGAGTCCATGTCCTTGCCGAGGTCCTTAAACTATTCTTAAAGGGAATTGCAAAATGTAACAACATCTAAAAGCAAAAACTGATTTTTAGGGACGAAATGTGACGATATTATCCTGGTCCGGACACCAAGCGCCATCTGTGATGAAACGCCCCAAATTCACGATTCAGCAGGAGGTTGAACAAATCTTCCTGATTTTCACATTTTCCATTTATAACCTTATAGTTTTTCCCTTACTTTTCTTTTATTGTGCCAAATATTTACCAACGCAATAAATCCTGCAGTATTTACGCACAAAAGTCGTAAATATCCTTTGGGCATGCGGCGCAAGCGGGAAATGCTTCGGAAAAGCCCGGAAAAGTCGTGGAAATTTATGAAAATCGCATAATTTACACGTAATTCATACCGATAATCAACTCGTTACATCTCTGTTGTTTCGATAATTCTTTCAGTTTTTCCATTTTGTGTGGCGTTTTACGATTTGTCCTGATTTTTCACCCGCCTCACCTGTTTCATGTCAGCGTCAAGGATATAAATCACAAATTAGAATATTTACGGTATTTATTATATGTATTCGCTACACACGTGCGTAGCATTAACATAAAAACTTCATTTCACTTCGTGTCCTGATTATAAATCGTCCTGGATATTTGTATTATTTTAATTAATCGTCCTTTTGCGTTTTTTAGGGCGAAATAATTTTTAGCTTCATTTAATTAAGCATAGATTTAATTACAGAGTGCGTGATTAGTTCGAATAACTACTGGAGGACATATTCATCCCCTAACCTCCAGCCACCCCCAGCCACCCCCGAAAAAAAGTGTCCTTTGTGTATTTTTATTCATTAGCACGAAAATTAATGAAAAAGGATTTTTGTTGCCCATCCTTAGTTTTGCATACTTTTGGAAATTATGTGTGGGGGGGGGTGGTTTTTAGGGGTAGGTTGGCTTTCAACGCCAAACGGATTAACAAACGAAATAATCTACGTACAACTTTGCAACGCATAAATATCCCTCGGCTCGACGCCGCAACAACATATATCTTTACGTGGGGTGGTCGTTGCCGCCCCCTGGTGGTAAGATGTTGCCGGGAGAGCGAAACAGCTTCTTCACTACACACAACTACAGCCATGCAGCAGATATCTTTGATATTGTGTGTGGGCCGTCTTTAATCACCTCGCCGCCCCCGCCGCCCCCCACCACCCCCACAACCCTAAACCAAGCTAGCGCTCGTTAAAACATCTCCGAACAACTCGTTCGGCACAATAACACATATTCACACACCCTCTAAAATCATCCCTTATGACCACGGCTTTAGGGGCTGGGGAGGGGGGATGGACGTCATGGGGGCTAAGTTCGACAAGACGCTATCTAAGACTCATCTCCTTTTGTTCCGCGCCGAGGAAGAAACGAGGAATTTACGCGCCATGCTTCTAATCTAGGACTCGTCCTCGAATTGTTCTGCAAAGTGCGCTTAAAATCGTCCTTTTGGTCCTCGCAGCGAAAGTATTTTTATGAGCCTTTTGGCGTTTTCGTTAATTGCATGCTCAAACAGCGAATTAATTTGTTGACGCCGCTAATGCGCGCAAATGTTGACCGTATCGATTTTATCATTATCCTTGCATTATCCTGCCATATTATCCAGTCTGGTCGAACACCATTTAACACACCTTAGCAGTTAGCACACAATCATCACCGACCAGCTCAATATTCATTATTATCCTTCCTTCCTTGGGCATCATTATCCTTCGTCCTTAGGAAGGTCCTTAAAAAGGATTCGTGCTGTAGGCAGTAAAATCATCGCTGGGAACATTTTATTTTATGCGAAAACTTTAAAACTTCAATACAATACACCATACAGGACTATTATCCTTGTTATCCTTTTGAATCCTGCGGAGATAACAACTATTGCTAATACGCTGAAGGGGCTGAAGAAAACGCGCACCGCGAAGACGAAGACAAAACGGACGCCGGCCATAAAGCACCCGCCGCGTTATCTAACAATAAGACGCCGAGGACAATAAAAGGTGCCGCCGCCAACCGCCCCCCGACCACAATCAGCCGCCTCCACCGCCGCCTCCGCTGTCTTATTGTCTTCGGACCAAGTGTGACTTGAGTCTTGATACTTGATGTTTCTTATTGTTTCCCGCCCCGCGATTCGTAAGTTATCCTTGCTTTGGTCCTTAAACCCCACGCAAGGATAATGATAATACTCCTAGCCTGCGCAATGCAAGGATAATTACATCGTGTTACGATTATTATTGAGTGAGACAATGCGCTGTCGTGAAATCCCAAAAATGGAAAATGCCAAGGATAAAAGGATAAAAGGATAATTTAATAATGTATGTTGGGTTTCGTGATGAATTCGGATTTGGGAGTGAAACTATTTTTCGTGTTTATTACCCGATGACACGCAACGTCATCGTATCGTCCTGTTTTCGCCCCCCTTGTTATCCTTGTTTTCCCACCAGCCGTTATTAATGCCCCATGCGTAAACGCAACTAGTCGGCGCGGCGACACGATGAAATTTGTCACGCTTCACTTTTCAATTGCACGAATTTCCCGCGGAAAATCCACATTTTCACACTGCTTCAATGCTCTCAATATTCAATCACTTTTCGCCGGCGCCAGCTGGTATTTGATGTTTGACCACTGCGCTGTCATTTATCGTCACTTGTCGCTCGTCATTTTTCCGACCCCTTGTCACATGCCAAAACACACCCCTTCGGAAAAGTCGAAAAATTCGAAGCCGGACAAACATGTATCCCGATACGAGACGATTTTTGACAAAACGTCCGTCACGAACGATTAATCCTCCTCATCCTGTGCTTGCAAACATCCCCCTAAACATACAGTGTGTTTAAAGGAGAATTTTCCAAGTTCTAATTTCCCAGCGACGAAAAAAATAACAATTAAACGCCTCAATAAAATAGCGATGAATGATTATGAATTATGAAGCATGTCAATATGCGCTTTCAAAGCCTTCGGAAAAATTGAAAATTGAATTTTCCAACGCTTTCTCGCACCAAGCTGGACGAAGTGTTAACATTGGTTGTTAATTAAATCCCACCACGTTTTCCGCGTTTGCGTGTCGCGCATTGATTCATGGGTGATTTTTTTTTTCGCGCGCCTGCGTAAAAATTCGAGGGTCGGAAAAACGCGACATCAATCACGGTATCACACATCAAACAAATCAAACATCACATTCAACGCAAATAAACACTAAACATCGACAAACACTGCGAGGGTGAGCTGGATAAAGGATAAATGTTTTTCCAGTTTTCCACAGGTTTCCACTAAATTTTAATTTTTTACAAATGCTCATAATAGTTCTTTTTTATTGTTTTTTTTTTACTTTTTGATTTTATGGTACTTCCGTGGCCCACAGAGGGTTGGAATGAAGTGCATTAGAAAGAGCGTTTCCTGGGCTATCTGAATCAGCAATGATACTGAAAAAGGAGTGCGTGTTCAGAAAATATAAAGGATTTTCCATGGATTGTATAATTATCGATAAAATTCGACAAAACGTTTCAAATTTGATTGTAAGGTCCTTTCGGAGTCTTACAAGGATTGGGACGGGGTGCATTTAAAAGAGGGTTTCCTGGGCTATCAGAATCAGCCATGATACTGAAGAAAGGAACACCCGTTCAGAAAATATAGAGGATTTTTCATCGAATGTCGTATAATTATCAAAATAATTCGACAAAACTTTTCAAATTTGATTTTAAGGCCCTTTCGGAGTCTTGCAAGGATTGGGACGGGGTGCATTAAAAAGAGGGTTTCCTGTGCTATCAGAATCAACCATGATACTGAAAGAAGGAACACCCGTTCAGAAAATATAAAGGATTTTTCATCGAATGTCGTATAATTATCAAAATAATTCGACAAAACTTTTCAAATTTGATTTTAAGGCCCTTTCGGAGTCTTGCGAAGATAGGTACGGGGTGTATCTCAAAGGGCGTCTTCTTATCTATCAGAATCCGGAGAGATACTTTTAAAAAATGCTTGCATTCGGGAAATATTAAGCAAAATAAAGGAATAAATGAAATATCCTTCTGGTTTTCCTAAGTATATCAAATTTCTTGAACCCTTCACATCGTATCGTCTTCTGCACGCGATTAAAAAGCCATAAATCCTAGCAATCCTTACATCCCCATTCCCCACATCGCTATTGTCCTTTGCTGCATCCTGCGACGATTCACTAAGCAATAAAACACAATTGAATGGCATTGAAAAGCACACAAAACGAAAACGATGCAATGCGTAAAAAATGAAGAGGCACAAAAAAAAGGAAATCGACTTCGATGCGCGCGTAACAAAGTGAAGTTTAATGTCCTTTGATATTTCCCTTTCTCGGAATGTGCCCGACCGATATGCGCCCCACGGATTTATGTCTTTTAATATGAATACAATATAGATACAATGCAATGTGATACGATGTGACACGAGGGCTAAAATCAGATATTTTCCATTTTCTATTTTTCCGTCTCTCACATTTTCATATACCGGGTGCAACAAAATGCAGATATTACAAAAAATTAAATTTTCTTAAATGGAATGATATACTTTTAAAATGATATTAAGATGTAATTTTTAATTCTAAACATCTTTGTCATCAACGTTTTTATTCTATTTTTTTCTGTTAGGTTTCGAAATATTTCAAGTTTTATTTAAAAAATGACGTTTTATTTCGAAGAAGTTTGGAATTGAGAAATGCATCTTAGTATCATTTCAAAAGTATATCATTCCATTTAAGAAATTGTTATTTTTTGTAATATCTGCTTTGTGTAACACCCAGTATAGTTGAAAATAATTTTATGTTGTGCGCCTCTCAATTCTACACAACTTTTATTTACATAGTTTTTTGGAACACCCGGTATTGTAAACATAAACATCTTGCAGTGATAGGACATGTATTATATATAATTTATGCAAAGTCTAATTGTGAAAATGTTCAACCCCCCAGGATAATGGAAAATTGGGAAAATTGGAAAATGTCGAGGCTCGATTGTTTGATGCGCATATGCATATCAACATATGGGAGGGGTTGGGGGTTGGGGGGGTGGTGAGGGTGAGCGCATGCATTATAAACACATATCGGCGTAATATGAAAGGAGCACTCCTTGTGCGACATGGCAAGGATAAATACGCACCCCCTGATGCATCAACCCCCCATGATGTCTCACAGAGGGTGTGTTTGTGTGCTTTATGGCAAAGGTAACAAATACTCAATTTTTAAAAATTTATACAAATTCGAATTGAAGGCCAAAATTGAAAATGCCACGCGTGTGCATTTTTGATCCTTTGGAGTTTTCCGCGCATTTTCAATGTGGATTTCCCTCTTGTGTATGGGATATGTGACGACATTAAATTTTTAAGACATGTAAATTATGTGTGCATATTGCAGGGAGCGCACCCCTAAGTGACGCGACGCGCGAGGAAAACGAAAAGGACGAAATTGACAGGGAAAATTCAAATTCAAAAGTCACCTTCGCTTTATCAATGTATCACTAACTCATCCTTGGTTGGGGGAAAAGAAAGGACGAAAAAATTGAAAGCAGGATAAAAATGAATTCTTGAGGATTGCGCCATTTATTAAGTTAATCCTTACAAGTTTCCGATCTTGCTGACCACAGGATAAAAGGATAATACGAAATGACGCGGATAAATTTTCCAACATTGCAAGTGCTTCGATAACATGTCATTGAGTTATCATGCAGGGTTTTTTCAGCGCACAAGTCCTCGAGGACATTTTCCAGGACTCAAGTGTCCTGCGGCCAAGTACGATTATTATCAGTGTGTGTTTTAACAGAGAAGTTAAAAGTAATGTCTTAATTTCATTGGAGCATATGTCAATGTCCTTGCAGGACGCTTGATGTTTTCGTCCTTCGTTCCACCCCCAAAGGCGCACACTAGTATTCAATACGCATCGGTGGCGAGGACATTTGGGGCATCCGCCCTGCAACGATATGTTTGATGGTGATGATCTCGATGCGGCAGGAATAGCAAATGTATCCTGCTCCTTGTGCAAGGACTAATGTTTCGACATTTTCAGACAGACGTCTCCCAGACGTTTCAATATCAGGGGGTGGCAAAAGATGTTCGTACTCAATTTATCATCAGGTGTGTCATATATGTCTATATTATCCTTGAAGGATGCATCCAGGATAACGCCAAAAAAAAAACATTTTATGATACGTAGAATATATCTAATGCAGAAATTTGATGTTTTTGGTCCCTTCTGTGGTTGCACTTCAGAAGGTCCTTGTTGTGTCCTTGCTCCTTGCTCCTTGCGGTCTGCCGGGAAAATTTTGTTTTCCTTTCCGCTTAATTAAAACACTGTCCCGGTTCGCGCGTGGGCGCCTATGTGCCTAATAACCGACAATGTTCGCCCTCCCGGCCGCCGCCACCACCGCCGCCCCCTCTATTCTTTGCGCCTAAACAAAGTCTTAAACTTTATACGCGGCGTCAATCCTCGAGGGATCAAACGTTAGACGTTAGAGACGTCGGTGCGATACTACCCGAAAATGAAAACGAGCCGTGTACACACATACCGCGCCGCCGCCGCCGCCTCCTTTGGGGGCGGCGTGCAAGCCGTGATAAAGCAAATCGCGCAAACCTCAGGCTTCGTCTTCTCTCCACACCGGTTGGAGTTTAATTTTTGGACTACAGTGCGTGGGGGCGGCGGCGGGGGGCGGTTTTTGGATTAATAAAACGACGGTCGACAGTCACGCACATTCGCGACTAATTTCGAAATTTGAAATCTTCGCGAAACTTTCCGGATGAGAGGGATATGTACGGGGGGCGGCGGCGGGCGCATCCTGGGGGGCGGTTGGTGGCGGGCGGCACGTGCTGTAAGCACCTCGGCTCGCAGCACGCAGATGATTAAAATTATTATTATAGGCAATAAAAGTTTTGAGTAAATCCTCCGCGCATCGCATCGCATCAAGGATAATTTCGCATAGCGCGTTATCCTTATCCTTGACGAGTGATAAGAATGATTGTCCTTTTTACCTTCGCGCGCACACATCCACACGCACACACTTAAGACTTAAGAAACATGCCACCTTCGTTATTAGTTGTTAACGACAAGTCGTCAGCGTGATTCTCAAGGATATTTAATCCTTAATCCTGGAAACTCAACTTTTCGAAAGCACACCAACAAAAAATGTATTATAGAGTGTGGTTCTTTGATTGCCTCGATTATGAATTTATCAGCTCGTCCTTTTCGTCCTTTTCGTCCTTATCGTCCTTAACATCCTTCGTGCATTGTTCGTCATTGTAAGCGTTTGCCTTTGAACGTCTTCGACGATGCACAATAAGCTCTTTGATCTTTTTCCGATACCACCCTCTTATAGTCCTGCTCATAGTCCTTGAGTCCTTAATCTCTTTATCCTTGCATGCTTACATCTTGACGTCTTACTTTTTTTTGTTTAATATGTTTAGTTTCGCGTTTAAAAAATGTTTAGCGATTAGTCCTTATTACGAAGGATAATTTGGTCCTTTGAGCCGTGATTCCCCAATGTCTTTAATGTCTCTCGCTCAGGCGCATTCCCAGACAGTGTAAACACGCGGCAGGATGCTATCAAGCGTGAATCGCGAATCAAATGGAAAATCCTTCGGAAATATGAAGAAAATCGAAGGACGAAGGACGAAGGACGAAACGCGAAAGGAAGCTGTGCAAACAAGCAGCGCACCGTTGCGCAGAGCAAATGTTTGATGTTTGATTTTGGTTAAGCCGCCCCCAATGTTTTGATTTCCTATACGTCCTTAATCCTGACATGATCCTTTATCCTTGAAATCGGAAAATCACATCGCATTCCATACAATGAGATGTAAACACAGTGGATTTGAATGGAGTCGATCAATGCAATATGTTTACGCTTCCGGTGCGTATCCTTCGTCCTTGGTCCTTTGGTCCTTTTTAGGCATCCTTTTTGTGCGGCGCAGAACTTTTCAACTTATCCTTTGTCATCGCTGTCAAAAACCGTTGGGGCAAATGCGGCGTCCACGTCAAAAAGCGTCGAAAACTCCGTTGGGGGGCGGCAAGGGGTGGCAAGCGGCGGCGGCGGCAGCGAAAATAAGTTGCGCATTTACATTTTCGTGACAGCGATTTTCATGCGCCAACTAACAAGCAACATTTTCCCTTTTTGAATGGCAACGCAATGCAAAACGTTGTGTTGCCTTTATGTTAACGTGTTGCATGTTCGAACGGCAGGCGGCGGCGGCAGAGGCGGCGACGAAACGTGCGTGTGCTCTTTTATTACACACGTTGATGCACATTTTCCAATCTGACACAACTCGCAAACCGCACAACTTTCGGTACAATGAAGCCGCGGATGTTATCTAACTTTTGGCGGGCGGGCGGTAATGGGGGGCGGCTGTGCGCCGCGAAACAGCACGGATTTTTCGATTGAGAATGCCTTCTCAGGCGGAAACTTGTTACGAGATGAAATCTGATTAAAAGTTTTACTTGCAGTCAAATCAATGTTGACGTTTAGCCATCAGAAAACTACTCTTCCAATTATCCGATTTTAATTATCTATTTTCCAGTGCATAGAAAATTTATTCCTCTTTAACATGCTGGGAGATCAAATAATTTTACGAATTACTTTTCAGGTGACATGCCGTTTTTAAAAAATATGCTTTTTTTCAGAAATATGTGCTTTACTAAACATTTCTTAATATAAATCATTAAAAAACAGTACTCTCCATTAAATTATTTTAAAAGTCTCTTTTGCACAAAGTTAGATAAAGTAGTTCTTTATAATTTACTCTATTTTGAACGTTATTTATGAAATATTTAAAATCCTATTCACTATTTTATAAATAATGAAAATTTTCCTAAAATATTTAAGTTGCAGAATACCTTTAAAAACTTCAACTAATAAAAAACAGTACTTTCCATGATCAAAATTTTATTATCTTTTCATAAGGTCATAGAATATTTACTTCTTTATAATATATAAAATTTTCAAGTATTTTCACCCTATATTTCAGAAGTTATTAACAGTTTTATAATTATTATCAATTATAACAAAAAAAATGCGTCCATGAACTTCACGGGTCAAGAAAAGCAATTTCCATAAATCAAATATAATTATCGTTTTACATATTGCTAGAGACATTATTTCTGCATAGCATATCAATTTTTTTTAAATAATTCTACTCCATACATTAAAAGTTATTAATTTTTTATTTACAATTTTGAAATTGACGTATTGTTTCTGGATAAAAATGCATACAAATTTAGCAATCGTAAAACTACTCTTTCAATTATCGGATTTTAATTATCTCTCCTCTAGTGCATAGAAGATTTATTCCTCTTTAACATACTGCAAGATAAAATATTTTTACTAACTACTTTTCATGTGAGATGCATTTAAAAAAGTCTGCCTTTTTTCAGGAATATGAGCGTTGCTAAACATTTCTTAATTTAAATCTTTAAGAAACAGTACTCTCCATAAAATTATTTTAAAAATCTTGTTACACATAGTTAGATAAAGTAACTCTTTACAATTCACTCCATTTTCAACGAAGTTTATGAAATATTTTAAAAGTTATTCACTTATTTATAAAAAATGGGCATTCTCTTAAAATATTAAAGTCATAGAATACCTTTAGAAACTTCAACTAATAAAAAACAGTACTTTCCATGATCCAAATTTTATTATCTTTTCCTCAGGTCATAGAATATTTATTCCTACACAATATATTAAATTTTCAAATATATTCACCCTATATTTCAAAAGTTATTAACGTTTTTATAAATATTATCAATTAAAACAATAAAAATACGTTTATGAACTTTACGAATCAAAAAGAAAACTTCTTCCATAATTCAGAAGAAATGATTTATTTAAATATTGATAGATACATTATTCCTGCATATGATAACAATTTTTTTAAATATTTTTAGCCTGTACATCAAAAGTTATTCAAATTTCTCGAAAAATTGACAATTTTGAACTTGAATCATTTTTTCCAGGCATACAAATTTGAGCATTATCCTTGCACCCCCTCTTTGCCTCTTGCCTGCACCATTGGCGTATTTGAATACTTGACTCAGCGTTGAACTTATTATCCCGGCACTCTGTATGCGTCGCATTCATTTTCTAATTAGAAATAATTAGAAATTATAAATTCCGAATCGTTTCGATGCAAATGCGCGCGGCGTGTGCTTGCGCCGCTCCAGGAGTCCTGGCGTCTTTAAGTTACACATCTATAATATAACTCTCGCGTGAGGACGCTGGCGGAGGCATCCGCAGAAGAATACGAAGGGTTAGCACCCTTCTTTCGGCCCCCCCCGAAATTTCACCACCACGCCTTGCATTGTGTATGTGTGCGAACGTGCGAAACGTTTCGTTTCATTTCATTTCGCGTTTGCACGCATTATCCTTGAAGGTCCTGGAAGGATCACCCCCAATGTCTTTTGATATCTGCACGGATGCAGACAGCTTGGAATAATTTAAAAGTAAAGAGTTCTTAAATATTGTGTTCTAAACATGTTACAGGAGTTTTGCCTTTTTTTGTTGAGTTTTGAATTTTTGAGTTTTGAGGATTTCAGAATGGTGTGTTGATATTTAGGATATAATGCAAGGGATTAATATGCGAGATCAGAATCGGGCGTGTGTTACCTCCGCGGCTCTGCGCGTCGTTTATTGTATCGTCCTCTACCGCCCCCCTTCATCCAGCAGGAGATGAAGAACAAGCCAACGGCTGCCGTCGTGCGCCTCGACTTATTATCGCTATCATTATTATTACTCCTACTCCTTGGAACATACACACACTCGGCGAGACAAACAGAATTACCGCCTCCTTATCCCACCCTTCCTATCCCACCAGGAATAACAAATACAAGGATTTAAACTTAATTTAAAAAAGGAACTTCCAAAACTACTAAATAGCAATTTCATTCCGTTTGTCTTGCTTTTTCGTGGAAACCTCCACCCTTATTTTGTAGGGGTGGATTTTTTTTTGCGAAACACTCAGTATGTTGCGATGGCAATATACATTTGATACACAAAATGTGCGCGAAAGACTTTGAATGACTGCAGTTGCGAAAAGCAGCGCCGAATGCAAAAGGGTTGATTATGAAGTGAAGGCGCCGGGCGATGGATGAATGCCGGAGCGATAGCACTCCGTGAGTCGGTGCCTAATGTGTGTCTTCGCCCTGCGAGGCGAAGGGAAATGTGGCTCAAAGATACCCGCCCTCCCAAGGGGATGCTTTCCTTTTCGTTTGCATTTTACGACTGGCAATGGTTTCAAAAACGCGCAAAAGTTTAATCAATATTTAACCGTTGGAAAAGGACACTCAAAGGTGTCCGATTTCATAAGTATTTTCACAGGTTGTTAGAGAATTTGTTTCTTAATAAAAGCAATGAAATTTTAACATTTTAAAATGAACAGTTTAGGAGTTACAAGGACTTTTCCATTAAATTAACTTTTTTTTTATTTTTTTTTTGTTTATATATATATTTGAACACCAAAAATAACTACTTTCCATCTATCTTTCCATCGATTATAATTATTTTGCAGCATTTATGTAGAATATACTTCTTAAAAACATACTAAAATTTGAAAGTTGTACATTAAATAAATTAGAAGTTATAAGGATTTTTTTGTAGTTAAATAAATTGAGTATAATTTCTGAACTTCTTAGTTTTTTAATCACCCTAAATAAATTCTTTCAAATCTTCGATTTTAATAATCTTAATTAACGTTAGAAAGAAAATTTATTTCTTTACAACATACTAAAAATTCAAAGCTTTTTATTAAAGAGTTTAGAAGTTATCAGGATTTTTTGTAGGAATAAAAAATTTACCATTTAATATTTGATTGTTGATATTTTACCGCCTAATATCGTTACTTTCATAAAACCCATTTTAATAAGCTTCTTGAATATTCATAGAGAATATATTTCTTGACAATATACTAAAATTTAAAAGTTTTACATTTGATATTTTAGAAGTTACGAGGATTTTTTAGAAGGAATGAAAATGTAATATAATTTTGGCATTTTTGAACATTGTTAATATTTAAGCTCTCAAAATCAATACTGCCAAAAATGCAATATTAATATGCTGTTGAAATATTTATAGAGAATATATTTCTTAACAATATACTAAAAATTTAAAAGTTTTACTTTTGATATTTTAGAAGTTACGAGGATTTTTTAGAAGGAATGAAAATGTAATTTAATTATTGAATTTTTGAACATTGTTGATATTTAACCGCCCACGATCAATACTTTCAAATATCATATTTTAATATACTATTGAAATATTTATAGAGAATTTATTGCTTAACATTATATTAAAATATAACATTTTTACATTAAATAGTTTAGAAGTTACCAGGATTTTTTTGTAGGAATTAAAATTTAATTTAATTTATGTATTTTTGAACATAGTATATATTTAACCGTCCACGATCATTACTTTCAAATATCCCATATTAATATGCTCTTGAAATATTTATAGAGAATTTATATCTTAACAATATACTAAAATATAAAACTAATTCAATGAATAGTTCAGAAGTTACGAGGATTCTTTTAGGAGGAATGAAAAGTAAATTTAATTTTTGCATTTTTGAACATTGTTGATATTTAACCACCCAAAATCCATACTTTCAAAAACTCTATTTTAATATGCTGTTGAAATAATCATAGAGAATTTCTTTCTTAACAACATATTAAAATATAAAATTTTTACATTGAATAGTTTAGAAGTTACGAGGATTTTTTTGTAGGAATGAAAATGTAATTTAATTTTTGAATTTTTGAGCATAGTTTATATTTAACCGCCTACGATCATTACTTTCAAATATGCTATATTAATATGCTCTTGAAATATTTATAGATAATTTATATCTTAACAATATACTAAAATATATAACTATTTCAATGAATAGTACAGAAGTTACGAGGATTCTTTTAGGAGGAATGAAAAGTTAATTTAATTTTTGCATTTTCGAACATTGTTGATATTTAACCACCCAAAATCAATACTTTCAAAAATCCTATTTTAAAATGCTGTTGAAATAATCATAGAGAATTTATTTCTTAACAACATATTAAAATATAAAATTTTTACATTGAATAGTTTAGAAGTTACGAGGATTTTTTTGTAGGAATGAAAA
>JARJDQ010005609.1:0-16076 GCA_030264215.1 Geostiba sp. GC000077 | reverse complement strand
GACAAGACCGGCTGCTAATGGGATGAACCATTTCCGATTTCCGCGAAAATTGCAAAAACCACTGAGTGTTAATAACACATGTTTGAATTTATGTATGAATGAATGTATGTATGAAGATTTTCATAATAGGTAATGCATTAATATGACATTATTTCTATGTTCTACGACTTCCTCTAAAATATGTTACGTGGTTATGTAACACTTGTGCATAATTTTTATAGTCTTTATAAATGCCCATAAAGACCACTTGATCAAATTTTGACATTCACTCTATGAACGAGTCGAAAAACGACTCAAACCAGCTGTTTGACAAAGGTACCCAGAAGTAGGCGGAAGTAGGCGGATATTTTTGAAGACCCTGTGTAGCAAATATGAACGTATTTCGTCGTAGCAAAACGTTGAGCACTAGTTAACTAGTTTCCTAAATAACTATAGTGTACCTACATTGTTTTGTTATACTCGTGTGATTGGTTCGTGCTTGTGATTACTGATTACATATATCTGTTACACATTTTTTCACGCTCACGCGAGACTGTTGTCTCGTCTAGACGCCACGTCGACATCGACGGCGCGGCGCTCGGCATTGATCTGTTTCTTCATCAAATAATAAACAAAGCACGAACACAATGAAGACACAACAACAAACAATAGCTGAAAATAGGTTTTGTAATTCATGCTATTTGCTTTTATTATGTTGTATATGTTGAACATTGAACATATATTCGACTTTGAATGGTGAGGAGTGAGGAGGTTGTGAAGTGTAAAGAGACTAAAGAGACATCAAAGGATCCGGGCAATGTGTCCTGCTGCCCGCTCCTTTGCTCCTGGTTTGTGTCGTGTAATTTAGTTGCGAACGAGATTGGCATCGCATTCAAGATACGTATCGGGGGGATGCGATACCGGCCACCCTTGATAATTCGACGCCTTGCTTTGGAAAGGAAAGGATGGAGAGAGAGAGAGAGAGCAGAACGTTATTGAACTGCTAATGTCTCTTTGTTAGGCGTGTTAACGGTGCGCGCTGCGAGTGTCTAAGTGGCAAGGAGGCAAGGAGAGGAAGGAAAAGATAAGGACGAGTGAGGTATTTACCACACTTGCTCGTAATGGGGAAGTGGCATCTTGAAAGGAAGTGCTATCATGTTCAATTCAAGTTTTGCTTTGAAGACTGAGGTCTTAGAGTGTGGCGTAGATTGATAAATCATGTGGTATTGTTGCAGATCAGGATGACACAAAGAAGTGGAGGCGAAGGTAGCGGCGGATGAGGGCTTGGGAGACCTACCGGCACGGCTAGCGGCGCGCACGCGCACCACCCGCAGCAGCATCAGCAGATGGTGGGCGATCGCGACGGCGATGGACTGGCCGTGCGGTGGGACGACTCAGCGGCGGGCGGCGGGGACGGCGAGGGGGCAGCGTACGCGACCTCCTCGCCGCCGCCGCCGCCCGCGCTCCCGCTGCAGCTGCAGCGTCCGTACTCGCGCTCGATGTCCTCGCTGCCGCCGGAGCCGTTCATGATCATGCGCTCCAAGGCGGTGAATCGGCGCGTCTGCATCAACGTCGGCGGCGTGCGGCACGAGGTGCTGTGGCGCACGCTCGACCGCCTCCCGCACACCCGCCTCGGCCGGCTGCGCGACTGCAATACGCACGAGGCGCTCACCGAGCTCTGCGACGACTACTCGCTCATCGACAACGAGTACTTCTTCGACCGCCATCCGAAGTCGTTCAGCTCCATCTTGAACTTCTATCGCACCGGCAAGCTGCATCTCGTCGACGAGATGTGCGTGCTGGCGTTCAGCGACGACCTGGAGTACTGGGGCGTCGACGAGCTGTACCTGGAGTCGTGCTGCCAGCACAAATACCATCAGCGCAAGGAGCACGTGCACGAGGAGATGCGCAAGGAGGCGGAGTCGCTGCGGCAGCGCGACGAGGAGGAGTTCGGCGAGGACAAGTGCTCGCAGTACCAGAAGTGGCTGTGGGACACGCTGGAGAAGCCCACCACGTCCATCACGGCGCGGGTGAGTAACGCGCGACACCCACCCACCTCCCCCCTGCTGAGCGGGGAGGGCGGACCTGCCCTATAGAAACTCTATAAAACCTATAAAACTTTTAACATCTGTTCAAGTCAACCCCGTTGACAATGCATAGTGCAATAGATTTCTTTTGACCATAGGAGTAGTAAGTAAACCCATAGTTGATCGGTAATACAGAAATTATGATACTCAGAAAAAAAAAAGACTATTAGAGCACGAAAAGACTTAAAACCTCAATCATCTTCGTCACTCTGAAACGAGCAGCTAGCTTTGCATGACAATTCATGAATACGATTAATGACTACACACCAAATTACAAATCTATACACTCATTTTTACTTAATTCAACTCTGCCCATGTGACTAAGCCCCGCCCCCAATTGACTCACATGTGGGCGGGGCAAGTTCCAAGTCGGCAGAGGTGAATCACCTCTTGCTAACACATTTTATTACTCATGTTTAATTAACAGTGAGCGTGTGCGTGTGAATGCAAAACGTGAACGAATGCTGAACTGATATGTTGCTAACAATTTTTAACCAAAATTAAACCAAAACTCCGAAGACTGTTCTAGATCCGCTCTGTCGACGGCCGGATGGACGCTTGCTGAATTTCACTTCTCTAACGCTCTTTTTCTCTCTCCTGTCTGTCACTCTCTTTATCTCTATCTGACTGTCTGATCGATGTCGTTTTTTGACCAATTCTCTATCTCTCTCTTTCTCTGTGATATAACAAATGATAACAAACTGTATGTTGGTGGCAGACGCAATGGGCATAACGCAATAACCAGACCGCGCAATCGCGAACCTCCATTGCAATGACGATGTGCCATTCATAATCGAGCCTTCTAATCGCTACATGTGTCGTCGCGCTTTTACCTAGTCATTTGCCTTTACAGGTGGGCTTGTTTTTTGGCGTTTAGTGGGGATATCGTTGAGTTTATGCTATTAGTTGAGCGGGGCCACGCCTTTGCCAGCTCCGCCCACCGCCATGGCCGCAATGGGCGGAGCAAGACGCGGCGTGGCGTGCATCTTTTTAAATTTTGCGTTCTCTGTATTTTTGCATTTCGTTGGTCTTTTATGATTGGATTTTGATTGATTCTGGACGCGCAGGTAGCCGATTAGCGTAGACTGGTTACGAGTGGCACTAGGGGTTCGAGCTATTGTACATTGCTTCCTATTTCAATACCTGAATGTTGCTAAGTTGCTAATTTGACCGCAAAACGAATGTTGATAAAAGCGCGCCAAAGCTCGAATCACGAACGGACGGGACCTATAACTCAAAAACGAAACGTATTTACCAATCACTCTTTTGATGTGTTTGATGTATACTCTCACTTAACGCTCTTTCTGTATCTCGCTCTGAGACAACAACCGTATTTGAAAGTTGAAGTTCACACGATACACGAAGATGATGTCACTGATAACACTCGGAGCTCTTTTTCTTCCACTCATTTAGTCACTATATTCTTTTGGTTGTTGTTTGTTTTTGATTTTGATGTTTTATTTCGACGCTGTGTATTTCCGCTTCGTTTACAGCTGAACGCATTTGCCTTCTCTCACGTAACTCACCCCTCACACCACACCCTCCCCCAAACCTCTGTATATCAATCTGATCCCTCGCTCAGTCTCTCTTATACGTTTTAGTGTTTTTGTGCTCTTGAAGTAGTTGTAGCAGTTTATACCTCCGTTTGTCTCTGCCCGTCCCCGTTTTTGGCCCCGCCTCTTTGCGATGACCAGTGTCAGTTCCAACACGAGTAGCGAGGGTGTGTCCGTCACGGCACGAGCGATGAACACTGACCGGATCAGATACAATATTGAGCCATTGTGCAAAATGTGCAAAAATAAAAGCAACATGAAGGCATTTGGAATGGCGGGAGGATGTAGTGTGTCCGCTCTTGTCGCAGGTGATCGCCATCATATCCATCTTGTTCATTATCCTGTCGACGATCGCGCTCACGCTCAACACGATACCGAGCATGCAGGTGAAGGACGAGAGCGGCTTGCCCATCGAGAATCCGCAGCTGGCGATGGTGGAGGTGGTGTGCATTTCGTGGTTCTCGCTGGAGTACATTCTGCGATTCAGCGCCTCGCCCAACAAGTGGAAGTTCTTCAAGGGCGGCCTCAACGTCATCGACCTGCTCGCCATTCTGCCATACTTCGTCTCGCTGTTCCTGCTCGAGACGAACAAGAACACCAACGACCAATTCCAGGACGTGCGCCGCGTGGTCCAGGTGTTCCGCATCATG
Source organism: Geostiba sp. GC000077 (assembly GCA_030264215.1). NCBI lineage: Eukaryota > Metazoa > Arthropoda > Insecta > Coleoptera > Staphylinidae > Geostiba > Geostiba sp. GC000077. The sequence goes on along the minus strand of JARJDQ010005609.1, from coordinate 11,807 downwards.
CGCATCCTGCGCATCCTGAAGCTGGCGCGCCACTCCACCGGCCTGCAGTCGCTCGGCTTCACGCTGCGCAACTCGTACAAGGAGCTGGGCCTGCTGATGCTCTTCCTCGCGATGGGCGTGCTCATCTTCTCCTCGCTGGCCTATTTTGCCGAAAAGGAAGAAGAAGGGACGAAGTTTATCAGTATACCGGAGACCTTCTGGTGGGCGGGCATCACGATGACCACCGTCGGCTACGGTGACATTTATCCGACGACGCCGCTCGGGAAGGTCATAGGAAGTGTATGTTGTATTTGCGGTGTCTTGGTGATTGCGTTGCCCATTCCTATCATCGTTAACAATTTTGCCGAATTCTATAAGAACCAGATGCGCCGCGAGAAGGCGCTCAAGCGGCGCGAGGCCCTTGAGCGCGCCAAGCGCGAGGGCAGCATCGTCTCCTTCCACCATATCAATCTGCGTGACGCGTTCGCCAAGAGTATGGACCTCATCGACGTCATCGTCGACACAGGTACGTCGCCAAAAGGGGGGCGCGCGGGACGTGCCGATGGCGGGCGGGGCGGGTTCGGGCGGGCCCCACTCGCTCGCCGCACCACCGCCCTCGCCACGACCCGCCCCTTGTGCTTCTTTCGTTCGATGTTCGTTTGTGTTCGATGTGACGTGAATGGTGTGCGCGCGCTATCATCGCTCTCTCCACAGGCAAGGCCACACCCCAACACCGACTGCGACACGCCCACGCTGACCACACCCACACACACTCACAATGAGTTACACACGCCCCACCCCCCTCACACCAGCCACACCTCTCATTATCTTAGCTTAGCAAATTTAGTTTCGAGCCGAAAGCGATTGGAACCGCACAACAGGTAACACCGCCCCCTCACCCCACCCACCTCTCTCTTTCTCACCTTTAGCAGACGCCCCCTGCTCGCTAGCTCACACTTTATTATACTATAGCTTCCAAATGCTTGCATCTCTCTTGCGTTTCTCCTCATTTCTGACTTTTGATTTTTGAATGCATCCTCAGAGGAAAAGAGTTTTAAGACGATTTGTCTTCTTCCCCAGGTGAAAAGAGTGCCCTGATCGGTGGAAATGAAGACAATCGCCGAAACTCGCCATAGCAAAAATAAAATCAAAGACACGCACACTTTACGTCTCTCTCTCTCTCTCTCTCTCTCCTTCTTCTTTCTATTTCTATATTAGTTTACCAGTCTACGTTTTTTTTTTACCGGCGACGCCAGCTAGCATGTTCCATCACATGTGTTTTGTCTTTGTTAACGTGTCGTGTTTGTTTGGACGCAATCCATGGACGCTAAAAACAAAGAAACGCTTATCACCGGACGACACCTGTGTCTTGTGTTCGTTCTCACCATCGCTGTGTCACCATACGAAAAGAACTTTAATCGATAAACTACAATTAAGTCACTCATCATTGTACCACACGTGTATACGAGCTGATGACAAATGAAAAACGAAAAACAAAACAAAAGTGCTGAATATTATTATTGTTTTGTTTCTTGCCGCTTCTTCACGTTTCAGTTCCTCACGTACCAAACTACTATTCTACCATGATCATACTTGGCATTCCTCAAAATTTGCTTTGTACAAACATTCACGAGCTTTAGAGCAGGAAGAGGCGTGGCCGGGTGGAGGTAGTTGGTTCAGAGGCCACGCCCCTTGCTGTAAGCTTGAATGTATTGAAGATTGGCACGATTGGCACACATTTCGTTTCCGTTTTTTATTTCCAAATCAATGCCTCAGCAAAGTGCATCGCTTGTGATTATATTTTCCCGCGATCGACACGATGTCGATCCGAATCTCATACGAGCATGGGTAGCCTCTCTCTCTCTCTTGGTTCGTTTTCGAATTTAGTTCTCTCATTCTCTCACTCTCTTCTCTCTGTGAAATTCGATTGAGTGTGGTGTTAGCTGACCGAAAAACGTGTGTCCTTCTCCTCTGATTCGTCCAGGCCACAACATATCGCAGATGGACGGGATTAGCGGTAGCGAGGGCGGCGACTATCCGCCGATGGCGTACCAGTCGGCGACGGCGGCCGCCCAGCAGCCACTCCTCCAGCAGCAGCATGCGACGCCGCCGCTCGCGCAATCAGGTCACGCCCATCAGCCGCTCAGCGATGTAGCGTTGCGCTATAGACGTAGCAACTCTTCCCAAGCACCCTGTCTTCCAATCAATGATGGACCTCCAGTTCCAGTGTCGCCCGTCGGCTCGCAGAAGGCCCTCAATCAGCAGCAGCAGCAGGCGCAACAGCAGCAGCAGCACCAGGACCACCAGCAGCAGGTGCATCAACTGCAGCAGTACCAACACCAGCAGCAGCACGAGCAGCAGCAGCAACGCCACCTGCAGCAACAGCAACTGCAGCAACAGCAGCAGCTACAGCTGCAACAGCAGAGGCAACAGCGCCTGGTGGATCTGGCTCCGCCCGAGGAGCAGCAGCTGCAGATGTGTGCGATGGCGCCACTGGCGCAGGACGAGACCGTCCTCCTGCCTCCCACTCCCAAAGGATACATATCTCCAGGGGTAAGTCGTTTTTATTGATATACTCACATCTATACTTAAACAACAATATATTTGTATATGATTGGTTATTCCTATTAACCTAAAATTTAAAGCCTTCTTCTAAATGTACTTAAATTTACATAATGTATAAAAATACAAAAACATTAACGTATATTGTGATTGTTTTCCGATCAATCTCACACTTGACTTGACTTGAATGCCAAATTATAACTATATTAGTGTGCTACCCGATTTTTCTGTTTCTTTCTGTTTTTGGATCTGTCGCTCACACTCGCTGTCTCTGTCACTCTGATGGACGGTAGGCGGACAGCAAAATATCCGACCCGAACAAGAATAATAAGGTCGACAAAATTGACGAATTTCCTAGCGAATTCGAATGTTGCTTTTGCAACTCGAAGGTAGTATTTCGCTATCCTTTTAACTACTAATCAATCAATCAATCAAAACCAATCAAAATCACTTAAAGTACACCCAAAGTTTAGTATAATTTTAGTATGGTTTAGATTTTTGCATTTTCATTAACCATTGATCATTGTTTAAAAACTTCTAACCTAAAAGTATAATGTGTTAACATAAAATGGCGAATGATTGGAGGTTATGAGAGGCTTGCGACCATAGATTTCATGGACACTGCATCGCCGGCGGACCGTCGTACTTGCCTCACATTGCTTGGCGGATCCATCTCGTGTATCGCAAGTTGCCTACGATAGACGCTTATTTGCAATTTTTCATTTTATTATTTGTTTTCGCGCTTTTCTTGCATTTTTAATTTTTAAACATATTTATTATCACTCTCATGATTTATCCGATATACACAAGAAAAGTTCTGCAATTCTATAAATTATTAATAAAATTATATGCGCCAGCTGGGACCAGCCAAAGTCTAATCTCACCAACGTAAAAATAATTATAAAAGAAAAAACAGCGAATTCTTATAGTATTGTCACGCAGTAAATGCCTCTATTTTATTGGTATTGACATAAAAGATTGTAAGTTTAAAGGTTCACTCGGTTTTCCTCGACTTTATAATTAATTTGAGAATTTCTACAAATAATATAGGCAACTTCATTTTCACGAGATGAATCTAAGGATAGATAGATGCTTTTAGGTGGTTCCTTGTCTCAATGCTGAGGCCATGAAGTCTATGATCTAAGATACAGTGTTGCCACTCATAACCTCTCCATTTACATGTACAAATGTCTCTGTATCCAAATATCCGTTATCCGTAAATATTTTGTGAGCATGTTGGAAGTTGGACGATGCGCATGGTTTGAGTTTGTTTGGACTTTTTTATACGTTTAGATGTGATTCGTGATTCTCTTTTAGTTGTCTTGTGTTTTATTCGTTTGTTGTCGTTGTTCTTAGAATTGTTGTATGATAAATCATAGCAGTAATTGTAATTCTCTTCGTAACTCTCTCTGTGTGTGCTTCTAAGTATAAAGTAAGCTAATCAGTAAGCTTTAAGCTCTAAGCTGAACGCTGTAACATATAAATCGGTGACTGACGCAACCTAACGACCAAAACTCAAATTGCAAAACACCAAACGAAACTCGTACATTCGCTGATACTCGCATACGACATACAAGTAAACAATTCTATAAACATCCAAACAACAACATTAACAGATTTATATTATTCAATTATGATTTTGTACCAAATTCATGTTGAAGGGGAAGAATCCAAAGGAATTATATGTGAATTCATCAGTTCCTATGGAACTCTTCTCAGCTCAACTTTAAAAACCGCCGTGTTCTATCATATGTTCCATGTTCGGTTGTTTGTTAATCTCTTTTGTTTGTTTTCCGTTAATCTCGGCTTTCATTTTCAGTGTCTAACAAATGTGCGCTAGTTATCTAACTGTCGCCTCTCTCTATCTCTCTCACTGTTAATCTCTCTGCTGCCTCTCCCTCGCTCTCGTTTTTTCGTAGCTCTCAAAGCTCGACTAACAAGCGAGCCTTTTCGCAAACAGAGCTTAGCGAGAGAGAAGTTGTTGTGCGTTCTGTGCCAGCGTATAGCAAACCATCCCCACTCACCCAACAAAACTAAAATATAAAAAAAAAACATATCACTATATGAGATTGAGATGTAACGCGGGGACGCATTTGCAGGAATGCAAAGGACGCTGTCGAGGAGATTGCATACCCCTTCGGCCCACCTATCGCAATGCCAAGCACACGGCCACGACCAATCATTAAGCGCTACCGAAAACAAAACACGTGCAAAACGCAAAACAACAAACTCGAGAAAATACCATTTAAAAAAACCGCCAAATATCAGGATGTCTCCTTCCACAATATTCACAAACATACAATACATCAATTAGCGAACACAGGTGAGTCCAATTATACCTACCTCCAACGTATACTAACTGAACTCTTGTGTCCGATTGTCCGAAAAGTGTCGAAAACCGCCGAACCAATTAATTATTAACGATTTTACTTCTTGTGTTCCATTCTATTTCCTTTTTCTCTTCTGTTCTGTCAAGTTTGGTTTATGCTGGAAGTTAGAGGTATATAGAATAAGGCACATAGGAGCAACTCTGCCTTACTTAAGTTAGTTATTGTTGTTGGCATTCAATTATGCGCGGCCTTAACTTAAGTAAGGCAGAGTTGGGGCAGAGCGCCTAATAGTACATGAGATATAAGCAACAAATAGGTGTTTGGCGCAACTAATTTCCACAAAGATGGGGATTGTATTTTGCGTATCATCATTTATTACGGATTGTCAAATAAATATACTACTCCCGGCGCCTCCACAAACACGAATTACCAAAGTATCAAATCGACATATTCTATGTCCTTTCCAGCAATGCTATTGTATGTTTAAAATGTTTAAAAAATGCATTAGTGATGCATTTGTTGATGTATCACCATTTGAAACGCAAGTTGCATGCTCAGATTTTTCTAGACTTTTAGTATATCAAAAAGATACTACCAACGAACAAAAAAATTGAGACCCCGTCTTTGTGGGAATTAGTTCCACCCCTCCTAAAAACCTATTTCTTCTGTACTATAGGCAGAGTGCTGGTAATGCTAACCACAAGAATGGTAATTGATGAGAATAGCTTCTATCCATAATTTTCACTTCTACTGCCACCATAAACCATAGTTTAGTTTATGCAACAGCGTTTGTGTTGATTTTGTTGTGATGTTGTTTTGTTTGCTTACGTTTTGAGTTTAACGACACTTCTCTAATAATAGTACCTATAGTACGAGAAGACAAAATATACCTAGCAAAAAAACAAAAACAAACGAGCAAACGCAAACAATTATCCATTAGTGTTGTGGAGCTGGGGGCAAACCATCCCCGTCAAGTTCGGTCGGGTCGTCATGTCATCGCGGTTCATGAATAGCTAATAGCGCACGCGTCCGCCCGCGACGTATGATGTGATAATAAAATTCGACCGACTGCACGCTACCAGAATGCCCGCACAAAGACGTAGCATATAGCCGTAGACAAGCGTAATAGCAACTAGCAGAGAGAAGCATTAAGCATTATTCATAATTCGAGCCCCACCCTACACCGTGCCCGGCCATTAGATGGCAACTAGGCCCCGAGTAGTTTGAATGCACGCACGCCATCACCATTTTATATAACTATTTATTACAATTTACATTTTGCATTATTTCGATGCCGTGCACTCTCTCCCTCTATCTCTATCTCGTTTTTACCTTTCTTCGTCTAGTTTTATTGCTGTGTGATATTCTATTTTAGGCTAAAAGTGTGTTGCGTTGTGGGAAAGCCACGCCCCGCAGATGGCGCCACCTCGAACGCAACGCACTTTGTCACGCCGTGAACAAAAGCCAACACCTGCACGACCTAACATATAGACTAAAACATATTATTGCTCTTCGTGGTTCCTTGGTTGGCAGTTGTAACCGACTCCAACAAGTAATCTGTGCTCTGCTCAAGAATATGCGTTTCTGCACGGCTGGTGTCTTCTTTTTCATGCCCCTACAGGAATATAAGGACTTCGTCGACGCGGAAGGGCTGATGCCGACTGGGACGAGCGACTTCCGGCAGCCGGTGTGCTTCGAGATGCGGCAGCTGGCCGGCGCGGATCTGATGAATGCGGGCGGCTTCTTCGGCGAGGTGGACGTGCGCAAGCCCCTCCTGCCGTACAGCATACACGCCCTCAACAATAACAACAACAACGGCGACGGCTGCGCCGGCAACGTGAACAACAACCGGGCGAGCAATAACAACAACAACGCCGAGATGGGCAGCATGGATAGCTCGGATACGTTCGCCAGCTGCCAAACGCATCCGTTCCTCTCGCAGGGCGATCTCACCTCGGACATTGCCGATGGGAGTTGTGCCATCGACAGCAATCTCTATGTCAATCCATTGGACAAGAGTGGGGAGAACAGTCCCGATGGGCCGACCGCCGTGCGGCAGGCGGGCGGGGTCAAGAAGTCCGCCTCTGGTGACACCGCCTTGAGGAACCTTGCCGCATCGTCGTTGGACGATCACTATAGAGACTTTGCTGCGCTCGATAGAGGGAGCCGCGTTAGCTTGAACGACTCGCCATTGCCACAACGACAAAGGAGAACGCGCTTTCAGCAGGTGAATTATTTTTATCTTTTTACAAACATTATTCGTATACAGGGTGAAGAAAATCTTCGTTTGGTTACACGAGGTCTTCAAAGATGCAATTTTTATGTGACTAATATGCATAATATCACAATACTTGTTCGTTCCACAGTAGCTGTTTTAAGAATCAAATACATCTGCAAAGTCAATTTACTCCTAAATTGCATCTAACCAGAATAAACTTTAAAGTGGAAACCATTCTGGTAATATGCTATTTAAGAGAAAACGGACTTTACAGAAGAAGTGAATTTTGTTATTATGCATATTTGTAACCTAAAAATTGCAACTTTGAAGACCTCGTGTAACCAAACGAACAGAGTTACAACATTTTTGTATTAAGATTTTCTTATTCAAATTCCCCAAAGAAGGGCCACGTGTACAAAATCCGTTAATGACACCCTGAATTTCGGCCATTGTTATTAATATTATGTATTTGTAGAGTCATGGACGGCTAAAGGCACGATTCGGAGACTCGCTGGAGAATCGCGACTCACAGGAGAGCCTCTCGCAGGAGCCGACAAAAAAGAAGCGTACATCCTTTATGCCCACCCGCGGCCTGGCGTCGGCGACGCGCATTATCAATCAGCATTTGTTCGGCATCCAGAGCAGCATTGGCTCGCGTTCAGGTACATAACCTATTTTTATAGCCATTCCCATTGATCGTAATCCTGTCAGCCGCGGGCGCACAACTCACAAAAGAATACATAAAGTAACATTAATAACGGCCGTAATCATATATCTCTCTGCTGCTTTGGCTCCGACATGCCTTCTTACAAATGGAAATTTTCGAATATATTAATGCATTGAATCAGTGCCGCCGCCGCAGGAAGTGCGCCAGGAAGAGGAAGAGCCCGGCCAAAGTAGATTAGAATTTAGAATATAATAATGATTTGTTCTCATAGTGCTGCTCATGTTGCTTAATAATTATGTGATGAGTAATGGGTGATGGGCGGAGCGATGAGTGTTGCAGTGGGCGTGGCAAGTTGGTGTTAATTTATTTGTTCGGTTGTAGGTAAAAACAGCAGCAGCAAGTCCTCGCTCTCGGTGGACTCGATCGATTCGCGCGCATCTCCCCAGCTGGAGGGCAACCGCCGCTCCAAGTCCATTTTGAAGAAGTCGGATAGCAGCGGATATCGCAACGCCGATCCGGAGAGCGAGCGCCTGATCTCTGATGGCGCCTCGGGCGGCGGCCCAGATGGCCACGGCAGCGGCGGCGAGAGTTCGCCGCACAAACGCATGTCGTCGCCGCCGGCGGTGCGCGGCATGGCGACGGTGGCGCCCCATCGACGCGTCGCGCGTCTCCCGCCACCGCCCGCCGGCTATCAGCAGCAGGCCGAGAGCGGGATGCGCGCGATGACCATGACGATGAAGTCGCCGCTCTTCCTGCTCGACAACATCATGCAGCCGCAGCCGCAGCAGCGGCCGCCGGCGGCGCCACGCCACGGCCATGCGGTGAAGTACAGTGCGAACACGAGTGCGGGCGAAGCGCCGCTGTACATCTGCCCACCGCCGCCGCCCATGGAGGACGCCTCGCCCACTGAGGAGACGAATCTGCTCAGCGGAGGCGGGGCGCACTCATCCGCGGGCGGTGGGCGTGGGCGTGTCACGAAGAACAATGTTGGCGGCTCGAAGAAGCGCCACAATGCGTCCGCCTCGTAGCAGTGGCATTTTGTGTACGTACTCTTGACGTCGTGGTGATCTGGTGACACAAAGTGAAACAAAGTGTGCGTGCTTCAGCGCCAACGGGACGCTTTGTACCAAAACGTACTCTTCAGATATTTCGACAGCCAAAATGCAATACAAATATTAGTTACGAATATGTTATAAGAGACACATACACATGAGACATGAAGCATGCATATTTTTGTCTGTGATTATATGGAACGCAAGCAAATACAGTGGAATTGCAAATAATTAGAAAACGCATTCGCCGCTGTGAGCAGAGGTCATCATTATATTTGCCAACAACGAAAATGAATGATGGCACTGGCCGAGGACTATTATTTGTGAGCGATTTTCTAGCCATAAGTCATTTTGCCATTTTTGTGCTTTATTCGCATCGTTAAGGACAATTTTTGTCGCTAAATTGTAAAACTTGTACATATGAACCAACAATGAAAGTCCCATTGCAAATTATACACATTCCTACTCATTGTAAAATGGAGTAACGACAAGGAGCAAAGATGGCTGAGGTGAAACGTAACGAAGCGATTATTTTTGAATTGATAGAAAGGATTATACTTTCATTCTAAAGCACTGAAAATTAAATGGTTACTAGTTACTACTACGAAATTCTTATTATACATTTTTAACATGAGCATTAGCAATATGGATGGAAAGATGAAATGTTAAACTTAGTCAGAAACGAATGTTCGGATAAACACAGAATTAATCCAGTAGTGTTTAAAAAATGCATTAAAAGTTGTATTAATAAGCGAGATGTTGTAAAAGTATGGGAGATGTGACTTAAGTATGAACGGCACTGGTCTAAAGTCTAAAATCGATTATGTTGTTTACGGTTTTCTCTTTGGTTCAAATGTTTCACATTTTCAAAGCACTTTTGCGCGGGAGCATTTCGGCGATGTAAGATGTAATGATTCACGAACGAGTATGTAGGAACTTTGCACAAAACGAGAACGTAAAATGACACAATCAAATCTTCAACGAATTTTTTCGAAACTTTTTCTCGCCCCTCCCCCTTCCGTCACACTCGCGACTCGCAAAACATATGTCACGCATTTCATGTCGCGCGCGCCAGCAATATTGCCATGGTTGATTTCGCCGCCATTTTGTGGAAGCAGACTGCTGTTGTGTTGAGTTCACCCCTTTTCAATCGAAACACACGAGAAGTCAATTCAAATTCGCTAAATCTATACAAGAAATACAAACAAATAACTATAAACAAAGAAAACTAAATGTAAATGTAATTGTATAATGTGTAATTACAGATTTTAACTACATATTAAGAACACAGAATATATAAAGAAGATATAATAATATTAATGACTGCAATCGTAATGAAATGATATGCAAAGAAATGACTTGGGGCTGGTGTGTGGGCAAAGAGAACGATGAGCGAAGAGATGCGACTAAAATCGACAAATCTGCTTTTACCCTGATCAACTAACAACTATCAATACCGAATCAAATCGCAACAATCAACTTACAATAATCGTGTAATGAGCCATTGCCAACCAAAGGAATTAAAATAAACCCACACGAAACGAGAAGCGCACTAATGTTATGCCAATCAGACAGCATTGATTTAGAAAATAATGTTTAGACAAAACAAATAAACAATGACACGGGTGTGCCATGTGTATGTAGAATTTCAAAGGCTTCACAATTCGACTTTTTTATATATTCATTTGTTAACGATGATTGGAGACATTCTGTGCATATTAGTCATACTTTGAACATTCCATTTTGTTGGAAATTGCGTACGCTTGAGAGTTGTTACAATTAGTTAAACTGTTAAGTACGATTGGATTTTATATTTTACTGTATACACGAATTCACCACAAAGAATGTATGGTAGGCAGTCGACGGAAACGATGTGTAAATGAGTGAGATAAAAATGGAGTCAAAGTTCGCAGAATTCACTGCCGTTTTTCATGAATTAACGCATGGAAGTTTTCATGAGCTCTCTCTAACTCTAAACTCTCTATCTCTATAACTAGGCTCTCAACATGATCATCATCAATCGCTCGTTGTAAACGTTCCCGATTCATGATTCAACTTCACACAATGTTCACACATTTTTGTATGTTAGTAGTGATATCGATAGGGCAAAACTTAATCGAGTTTCAAAATAAATAGGAAAGATTCACGTTAATTTGTTTGCCATATACATATCTAACCAGGATTTAAAAACAGCAAAATCTACGAAATTTCGGCAAATGCATGAACATATGGGTGGGATGACAAACAAACATTGACTGCAATTACAAAAGTGTGCGACTTGAAAATATGAATATGTACAACCATAAAGCATAGAGAGGCTGATAACAAACGCCATGTTGTAAGCGCATCATTTACATCAATTACATGACACATACATAAATAAATGAATCGATACTATGTAAATGTTGTTAATATCGAATAAAAACTAATTTACTGTTGATTTTTTGTATACAGCGTGTCCCGTTACTCGATGGACATAGGAGAGCGCAATCCTTGGAACCTATGGGCCCGGAAAGTGTCGTAAAACCTATTTTGAAATGATTGCGAGTCCCAAAATCATCATAACACATACAAGTAAATTATGTATTAATTATTAGCTGCAAGAATATAAAATGTATATATTATTTTAATTGTTATTTGGTGATTACGCTTTCCACCTAAGATAAACGTACCACACTATTAATTTACTAGGTGGGTTCTTTACCCACCATTAGAACACTGTTTTTTTTTTTAATTTTCAATTTCAATATTCTTTACGACTGCTCCGGACTATTTTTGTTCTCTATTTTATTCAACTATTCTCCTTCATAAATTTCCTTCATCATAAATGCTTTAATTTACATATTGTTCCAGTGTTCCTAAGGATGCTTGGAATAGTTGTGTAATCTATATAAATACAATCGGATGAGACTGACTGACAGAACGAAATTCCCAGGCCAAACCAGAAGTCGTAGAAACTTGGGGTTGGTCTCAAAAAATTCTCCAGAAAACGAATTCTA
>JARJDQ010005602.1:0-11380 GCA_030264215.1 Geostiba sp. GC000077 | reverse complement strand
TTCTTGAATATCTCGAAGAAATGGAGGAAAAGATTTTTTTAAATATTTTTCCCCAACCCCTTTAATCATCCTCAATGATGTCTCCAGAGGAAATGCGCCATTTTTGTTACACCCTGTATGTATAGATCTTTGAATCATAATAGTCAACAACTAATATTTTGCATATATTTCTAATTTTCTACGTCAAAGAAGAAATATTGTATTGCTTAGTATCATAAATAACTGTTATGATACAATAAACACTAATAATGACCTATATTTTAAGAGTTGTCGTAGAAAAATAATAACGAGATATAATATTGGAGTGATTTGAATGTTATTGATATTATGATCTTAGTTTCGATTCGAATTAGAAGTACATTTTAGTATACTTTAGTCTTATAATTGTTTAATGGCAGTTTAATTGCTTTGCGGCGTGTTTGATAATTCATCAATTTATTCCTGCTATTGCGCAGTAATGGCTGCTTACTAGTAAGCAACGTTCATGTTTCAAAGTTTCAAGTCATATACGCAATATACGCATGTGACCGTATTGATAGAAAAGTCAAGTGCTTTTAATCTGTCAATCTGTGGTACTGTGGTCTGTGTGGCAATGTGCAACTAAAAGTCTAAAACAAAATGCAAAACGTAAAAATGGTAGAAACTAAAATAGAATGTATCATAAATACTACCATCAGAAAATACATGTATAGCGCAGGTGTGATGATAACAATACACGATTATATTTTCCCTATAGTTGGGGTGATTGGTGCTTCAACCCCAAAATGCGCCCCTTCTTTCAGTGATAAAATTGAAAAGGAATAATACCAATAGTGATTGTTCTCGAAACTCGAAACATCTGTCCCTAAATATTTCCATCTGACTCGACCCTTAAAAAAGCCGTGTGTCGGGTTCTACGATGAGGATTAAGATAAAAATTGATTTTACTTTATATTTACATTTAACATTCCAATAAATAACTACTATAGGCAATAGGCATATTCAGACAATCATTATTTTTAAGCACCACTCTGTATTAGCGTAGTAGGCATTAGGGGATTAGGGTAAGGGATGATACAGCAATATAGGAGGGTTGTGCGTCTACCAAAAATTCTAAAAATAGCTTCTTCTGCTGTGTGCATACCATGATAGTCGACCAATATTCTGTTGAGTGTTGAGGTAGTCACATAACTAAGGCCGGCCGTAGCAGAAACGCTAGAACCATAAAATATAAAAAACGTCTCAATAAATCAGTCTCAATAAAACAGTGCAAGCCGTGAAGAGCGCGCACATCTTTTGAAACATGCCGACAAACAATTGACGCGAGACGAAAAACTATACAAATTAGACAAACTTCACCACAACAGTCGTGATCCAACTGTTGTTTAGTCGACACGGCTTGCACTGTTTTCAACCTCAACATCTATTATTTTAAAATAATTTATTGTGACATTTTTATGGTTCTAGCGTTTCCTAGCACGGTCGGCCTAAGGAAGTATAGGGATATAGAATATAGGGGGAAAATTATGAATCATTAGATGATTACAAATGCAGACATGCCAAACACAGTCGACAGTCGCCTATGGGGATGGAGAATATGGAGGATGACTTTATAATAAGCATTGATAAAAAAATGCCTCGGAACATTTTTAGGACGCTTGTTCTTGAGGACTGGAGAATATAGAGGGTAGTAGTGGTGGTAAAAGTCTCCCCTTCCACAACGACATTAACCTTATACCCCATGAGAGACCCATGGCTAGACATCAGTTGGCCTTGAAAACGAGATAGAGAAAAAGTTGAAAATTGAAAGATGACGCAACGTAACCTATAAATTGCATCATCTACATCAAACATCACCAATTTCGTCACCGATTAGTGGTTGACTGGTTGCATATTAAAAATGTTCAGAATAATGATTTCTGATTTCATGATTTGTGTGATTCAATAGATTAGACTTTATACTTGCTTTTGCATTGCATTTGTTGATGATGATGACCTTTACAGCTCACTGTGCACACTGCACAGGGCTCAGTGCGAATGCAAATGCGTTGCCATGTTGCCAATAATAGCAAGAGCAGCAGGGGAATGTTTATTGAATGATTAACCATTTTGAACTCAACCATAATTTATTGTCTCTATTAGACAACAGAAAATACTGTACAATGTACGGGGTACTGTGCACTGCACATGTGTAATTTTGATTAAAGTTCATTGCAAACTCACTCAACCCCTCCAAAAGTGTTTATTCATTTCAAGGTGAATGAAAGTTCATTTTAGGTTATGTGCATACTACATACTGCTTGTTCATCGTGCGTTTTTCTCTTCTTGTTCTTATTTTCTGGTCGTTGTGCAAAGTGCAAACGTTGCACAACTTCACGTAATTCCATCGCGTTCGCTGGTCGCTACCTGGCGTGCCATGACGCATATCGCATACGAAATTATGCGGAGTCCGCGGTGTGCTTAGCTGCTTACCTTACCTGTGAGTTTACCTGAGTTACCTGCGCAGCGAGACCACAGCCATCACATCGGCACACGGGACGCTGGACGGTCATCGCAGAGCGTTGACCTTCTTTATTGAAATTGCATTCACATTCCGTATTACAATTTGTGCACATCATCGCACATGCTAGGTGCAAAAGCACAAACTGTCAATATACTTAATTTAACCTAACTTACACTTAAACTTAAAATATTTAACATAACCACAAATTCCTGTGGTAACTACTTGTATCTTTTTAATTCTAATTCTAGAATCTAGAATCTAGAATGGAATGGAAGAATCATCCATATGGAACGACCTCCATGAGTTTACCATAATACGCAGAAATACAATAAAGAAGAATCAAACAATGTTTGTTACAATGTTACAAATGCTACTTCCTTTTGCTACTACCTGATTTCTCCTGATATTACCTGTTGTACTTATAACGCATGTCATGTAATATTAGTAATATCACTATGACACTATATATGTAATTACAACTTCCTCGTTTGTTCCTCAATCTTGCATGGCAAATTTAAATAATATCGCTCAACACAATATTTTAGCAGTTACAGGTTAGAGCTTAACCTAAAAGCGATAAAATCCTTAAAATATAAAGAATACACTAAAGGTGGGTTTACAATAGTAATAAATCTTTTAGAATAACCTAAAGATAAAGCATAACCTCAATAGAATGCTACAAGTACCTCTAATACAAGTGTAAACGATGCATAACGTATTTTCAATATCTTTTAGTGTATAATGTGTAATATCTAATGTGATGGCAACGATGGCAACATTCAGTATACTTTACACCTACATCTTCTCTGGTAGAAGTCAACACAAATCAAATCAGCAATTCACCAAAACCCTTCCGGAGATAACAGTACTTCTACTTACAAACGTGCATTAGCATAAGACGTAACAATTTCTGTATGCAGATTGCGTATTAAATCGAAACAAATTTAAATCAGTTGTGTTAGTTGGGATAACCTCAAATGTGTACTGCAACCGGTATAACTACAACTACTACAATTTCAATTTATGCAAATTATAGATTTGTAAGCTAACAAATCTTTCATACAGTAGTACTCAGTACAAAACTGAAATCTCTTTTAGCTAGTAGTATAAAACTGTATACAGTGAGTTAGCGTGAGAATGTTATAGCTCATGGCTAAATATTACACAATAAGCAATGGCCTATGATAAAATGACAATGCAATTATTTCTTTTTCTCTTTTTCTCATTTTCTATAAAAACATTCAACAATAACAGCAAACGTAGAACAGAACGTGGAAGTGAACATAATGGTAATAGTATACAGAGCGTTGTGCATATAGGCATAGGCAGACCTTGAATTATTCATCTCTGCTCAATCCGCACATTAAAAATGCTTGAATGCAATTCAAACAAATACAGCTCAATTGAATGATTACCACAACAATCCACTCAGAGTCTCTTTCTCTATGCTACTATGTTTATGTCGTTTGATTGCGTTATGCAACAACCCACAACAACACAACGTTATCATTTATCATGTGGATTGGGTGTGAACACTGAACCCCATCAGCAGTCAACAACTAAAAATTATCTGTAAAAATTTGATTGCACAAGTGTAACATAAGTGCAAAGTGAATTGCATTTTGGAAATCATGAAAGGATGAAAAAAACTATAACTAGGTTATGTATGATAGTAAAGTCTGAGTAGTAAAGATACACTTGACATCTAAAATAGGTGTGATTTCACCTTCTGATAAAGTAGTTTTTTGTGGTCACTTATCATTTGTCATTTGTCAAAATAACCAATAAATCGATGAATCCACGTAAACGTCAGTTTTCAGGTTTGAGGTTGGAAACTCAATGATACAAATCTGGTGGTGGGCAAACCCCATTTGTTTATTCCAGCTGACTTGGACTACCTGGGATTTCCTGCAGGCCTGCAGGCCTGCAACCAGCAAAGAACTTGTGTGCAGTACTGGAAGGTCTGGAAACGTTTGCTTTTGCTCGTTTTGCTTGTTTTGCATTCTTGTCCGCTGGTGTCTGGCTGTGCATTGTGCCGATTGTGCCGTCGAGGGTAGTCGTGTTGTCTTCACGTCTTCGGTCTTCTCTCTTCTGTCTTCAGTCTTCAGTCTTCAGTCTTCCGAAACCGGCTTGAGGAATTCCTCGCGGCCCTCCATCCTCGCGCAGTGCGCAGTGTTGCCAAACAAGATGGCCGCCCATCGCCCATCGCCCATCGCGCCCAAATAACCTTGAAAACGCACCCAACTTTCAACTGCACAAATGCACGCGTTCTACGCAAACACAAAAATAACAGCTTCTCAAATCTCAATAATTATGATTGAGTGTGAGCGCGTGCGCTGTCAAAAATCTCTTAGCTAATTACACCGGGCGGAACACAGTTAGTACTTACAGTTGATTACATGATTGACATGCGTAAAACAGGTAGCAATATAACATTCTCTATCGCTATAACAATGTGCCAAACAATTTATTATAAGCTACATCACAACACTTATCTTTATCTTTAAAAACAAGATTATCATCACTGCATATCGTCCGTATCATTTAATTTTCTCACTCTCCATGTACAACTTCTCCTTCTGCAGCTTCTCATCCTCCCTGTACGAGTCGTCATCCTCCTCATACACATCAATCAGCGTCGGTTCGAATTCCTGAGCGAGTCCGTCCAGGAATTTCTGAAACACCAAGCCGTCCATATTCTTCGCCAGATACACCAGAAACATCCAGTCCATGAAGGTGCAGTTCTGAATGACGGTCATCAGCCGCCAGATGTTGACCCTCCCTGTGGACGCAATCGAGAACACCATTTGATTGAAGCGCTTGCTGCGCGCGTACAAGCAAAAGGTGAGGATGCGCCACAGCACGCCGAGGATGGTCACAGCTAGCAGGAAGGCGAACCAGAACCACAGCACCATGTAGGCCTTCTCGTTGATGATGTTCAACGCCATGACACACAGGGCATCAATCGGTTGCAACGTGCCAGATGCACCATACTTGTAGAACGTGCACTTGGTCATTTTGGGAAAGACCACGTCAAGGGGATCCACACTGGACTCGAAACCCTCTTGCATTAACCTGGTGCCGAGGCCAAGGAACTGCCCCCCAAGAAAGGCGTTCGTCAGAAAGATGTTAAGGATAACGTTGCCGAGGTTGAGCAATTCGCAGGTGATAAGGTACAATGTCCAAAAGCGATTGACAATGAGGCTATCCTTGAAGTACTTGTTGATTTTGGCGAATTCATCGTTGCTATATGGAAAAGTGAGGTTAGTTACACTTTAGAAGGGTTATGGATAGTACGTACACCTGGTTCATAGATGGCACTGTCGTCTTGTCGTTTTTAATCGGCTTGGCCTCGTGCGTGGCGAACGCGGCGTTCTCCAACCCAGCGACGAGCTTCTTCATACGCTCACCCTCCTCACGCTTCCAGATCAGGTGCGGCATATAGAAGAGAATCGCCTGGCCGAAGAGCACGAACGGCACCCATTGGTAGTACGCATGGTGTTTGATGTCGTCCTTGGCGGAGAGGCCCACGGGACCAATGCCCGGATGCGGAATGTCACCGCGATCGACCATCGACGCATTGAGATACTGCACCATCGTGAAGGTGGTGGTGAAGAAGCAGTAGCGATTCATGATCGCCTCGGAGACGACCTTATTGTCCGTCACCATGCACTTGATGTGCTCGCCGATGAGCTCCTGCGAGGTGATCAGCAGCGTGATGACGAAGAGCAGCATCGTCGTGTAGCGATAGTGCAGCCGGAAGGTGAGATTATCGATCGTGTAGAACTTGTACTTCAGCTTGATGTTGGATTTGATCGCCTTTACCAACTTGTCCATCTGTGCGCAGGCGCAAAAGAAATCGAAAATGTCTCCCAAAGTTTTGCTATACTTCACTTTGCAACTTACCTTGCTTGCTGGCTCAGTTCACTTGACCGTTGAATTAAATTTGAAGTTGGCTGCACTGGCTGTCAACGTTTTGGATGATATGATGATTTCTTGCACTTCGCACGTCGCAGCCGCACTCGTTCGCTGTTTGAAAATTGACTGTTTGACGTTGGCAACAATATGATTCGATTTTGATAATGGACACCTATTTTACAACTTGAGACTGTTATCGCGACTATCGGGAGGTGTCAAATTGATAAAAGTAAATGAACGAGAACAAATGCATACGACACGGTCGACACATCCATCGACATAACCCTACATTCCTACAAACAAACGTATGACTTGAGAAGTTGCAATATAGGCAACCAAATATACAATATCATTGGTTGCATAAACACAAGGCAACATGATTTTGTTTCTGATTTTAGCAATCAAATATTTTAGCATAATATACACATTGTTCCTAATTCTCAAATTCCAGAAAAGGCAAAATTACCTGTGCACAGTTCATTATCTTTTATCAAAGAAAAGAAGGATGAAGGAGATTAAAATATTAAGCTTAAAACCCCTCAGATTTTCAGCTTAATTATATTATACAATTGCACGGTATCAGCTCGTGCAACATAAGCTCTTTATTTTCTAATCTGTCAGAAAACAATGTAAGTACCTGATAATGATAAAATCATAAAATTTATTGAATTGATGCGTGTTTTTTAGAACACGCGATGATTTGCCAATAATCCATCAACTATCTTTATTAATTAATACTTGTACCACAAAGTAATTATCAACGTTACAGTACCTTTAACCTACTCAACCTACTCTTTTGTCTAAATGTCTAAAATCTAATGTTCTTAAAATAGCAGCGAAGTAAGAAGAAAAGAGGAATCCATTTTGGGACATTATGTGATGACTGTGATGAGCATTAAGAGCACCATACTGTTCTAAATGTACATGGTTTTGAAAACCTGGTATTTTCAGCACAAAGAAGATAATTTTGGAATTTTGGATCGTTGATGAAATCGCTGATGAAATCATCTTATCAGTGTTTAATAAAGTGTAATGAAAGAAATATGCGCAGTGCGACAGTGTGAAGCTTTAGTTTCATGTGGTTTCATCGTTTTTTACTCCAGCCGTATAAATTCATAAAATAAAATAGTCCCATTGTCTCCAGACGAGTTAACTCGTGCCATTAAACATGTTGTTAGGTGTAAGGTTAAAAATATGCGCACTGCGAACATGTGAAAGAGGCAAATAACAGCATTTGTTTTACTTCTTGGTGAATGTGCGAATATGTCCGCAAGAGGTCGCTACCATCCAGGCGTGCGGCGCCCTCCCCACCTTGCCCTCGCGCGGCGCAGCGCTCGCGAGCGACCGCGCACGAGCACGACTAGTGAGCACCAAGCGCGCGGGCGCATCACCAGTGAAACGATACAACGACGACGCGCGGTTCGCCAGCGAAGAGCGGAATAAAGGCAAAAAGAAAGGCCAGGCCGTCCGGGCCCTTAAAATCACTGTTTTCAATCGCAACGACGCGCGGGTGGGTGTCCCAGTGTTGTGCGCGACGCCGCCACTAAACCGGCAGTATGTTTGACGTGTTCGGGTCCGTGAAGGGCCTGCTAAAGATCGATCAGGTGTGCATCGACAACAATGTCTTCCGGCTGCACTACAAGGCAACGGTGATCGTCCTCGTGGCGTTTTCACTGCTCGTCACCAGCCGGCAGTACATCGGCGATCCGATCGACTGCATCGTCGACGAGATCCCCCTCAACGTGATGGACACGTACTGCTGGATCTACTCCACGTTCACCATCCCCAACCGCCTCACGGGGCGCATCGGCCAGGATATGGTGCGACCCGGTGTCGTCGCCTCCGTGGACGGGCAGGACGAGAAGAAATACCACAAGTACTATCAGTGGGTGTGCTTTGCGCTCTTCTTCCAGGCGATGCTCTTCTACGTGCCGCGCTACCTGTGGAAGACGTGGGAGGGTGGGCGCATCAAGATGCTCGTCCAGGAGCTCAACTGTCCAATCGTCAACGAGGAGAGCAAGAACGACCGCAAGAAGCTGCTCGTCGACTACTTCTTCTCCAACCTCCGCCTGCAGAACTTCTACGCGTATCGGTTCTTCATCTGCGAAGTGCTCAACTTCGTCAACGTCGTCGGGCAGATCTTCTTTATGGACTACTTCCTCGATGGGGAGTTCAGCACGTACGGCACGGACGTGCTGCGCTATACGGAGATGGAGCCGGAGGAGCGCATCGATCCTATGGCGCGCGTCTTCCCCAAGCTCACCAAGTGCACCTTCCACAAGTATGGTCCTTCGGGCACGATACAGAAGCTCGATGGGTTGTGTGTGCTGCCGCTGAACATCGTCAATGAGAAGATCTACGTGTTTCTTTGGTTCTGGTTCATCATCCTCAGCGTGTTGTCTGGTATCTCGCTGATATATCGTGCGGCTGTCATCATGGGGCCCAAGCTGCGGTTGTATCTGTTGCGCGCACGCTCCCGACTCGCGCCGCAGGAGCAGATCGAGATCATCGCCAAGAAGTGCCACATCGGCGACTGGTTCGTCCTCTACCAGCTGGGCAAGAACATCGATCCGTTGATCTTCAAGGAGATCGTCTCGGACCTCTCCAAGAAGCTCGAGGGCAAGGAGGTCGTCTAAAAGAGGACAGGAGACGACGCAACAAAATCATCTCCGAAATGCCATAATAATTTTACGCACCGACCCGTCCTTTCTTTGGATGGCTGCGGAGACACGACACGAAGCGAACCGAGTTTTCGAAGAATCATCCACATTCCATGAAGCAGGGAAGAAGCAGGACGCGACAGAACAAAATGCATTTTTAACATAATCTTAGGGACCAATTTCAATAACTATAATATCGCTATGGTTATTAGGTTATTACTATGCCTATACCAATAGTATGCTGTGATGATTTTGAGGAAGAATGAAGGACTGCACACGAGGCAAGGACGAGTGTTGCAAACAAGGGATTAAGTGACAACTGACAAAACACGTGCGACAAAATGGCAGTTATGTAGTTTCGTAGTTTCGTACAGACACTGGACTGTGATTCGCAATTTTAATGATATTACTTTGTAGGACTAGGACTAGGGACTAGGACTATAGGAACTAAACCTAGATGCTAAAAGTCGATTCGTTTTTAACCTTCGGTTAAACGGAACAAGATGATTTTAACATTTCAAAATGTCACATTTCATTATGTGAACACTCGGTATATGCTCAAAACACAACGCATTCCAAATTTCAATGGCGGCCATTTTGTGTTTACTGCCAATATTTTTCTGTTATACTATAACTATACATCGTATTCATTGCAATCACAAAATTTATCGACGAGAGTACAAACTTTATCGCATTTTATCACTTCATTAATTTTTGTCGTTCTCTTCCAAAACGCCGATGGGATTGAAGACGGAAAACCTATAAATATATCTTATTATGTGATGAAAAATGAAAACTTCGAAGGAGACGAGGAGTTTTAGGCATTTAGTTAGTTTCGATAGGGACGATAGGTATAAGATATGATACAAAGTTAAGTTCCATACGACCATACGAAATGGCGCCTCTTTACCCCCCCCAACCTCCACTTTTTCGGCGGGGAAGAGTCGGGATGCGAGGCGATTCTTGCAAATCGACAACAGCGTTGCAACTGTGTTCATTCATTATATTAATGTTAATTAATTGTAATATGCCGAATGTTGAACCGAAGGGATGTTGCAGCCTTGCGGATGTGTCGAGAAAATGGGCGGCAACACTGCAAAACGGAAGCGTAGAACCGAAACGTGCCTTCTATTTCTATTTATATACTTTGTATGGAATTTTATATGCAGAACTAAGGAATAAATTAAAACTATAAATATTTATAAAATATTTGTTTGTTTCTTATATAAACACACTGTATGTTTGGGTATGCGACTTGGTGATATGGTGATAATGCCAAGTTTATAATGCGTGTAATTTGATCGCACATGCTCTTGCCAACAACAACGAGATTTTTGTCATTGTTCACTCGTCTGATAGTGAGTGATAACACTTGGTAATCCCAACGATTAGGTTTCGTGCATTTTCTAGAAACAATTTTAGTTTGAATTGCTCCAGACGAGTTTACTCGTTGATTTTACGCCTAGCACAAAAGTATGCGCACTGCTGGCACGATAACACGAAAAGTCACACAAGAGGTTAGAGGTTAAACTGGCTAAAGAAACATCTGGAACTCTAGAACATCTGTATCTGATTTAAGTGTACACATGTCTTTTACTTGTTTCGCTTCACGTTTCATGTCATCACAAAATGGCGGACGAGTGTTTCTTGGTGCCCTGGAAAGTGGAAGTTTCGTAAAATAGAAAGAGGAACTAGTTCTAACACTCACAGCACAATCACCAATCATACTTTGTCGTCGAGTCGCGTCGCGGACCATTGAGCTTTTGAGATAGGCAACCCGCAGAGAAATGCAGATGTTCATAGATCATAGAGGTCATAGAATGAAGTGTTGGGAGTTGGTCGTAGGCTCGCTGGTCACACATCACACCCACATGCCGGTGGAGAGTGGAAAGAGTGGAAGTGCCTGAAGTTCATAGAACAGGCGAGAATCCCGAGAATCACCGAATGAAAGAATACCTAGACTCGCATGGTGAGTGCTGTGTGAATAGGAAACGAAGTAAATTTAAGCGTTTACTATTTTATGGCGTCTCATCGTGCTATGCCGTGCTTCTCTTCTTCTTCTTCTTCTGCTTCTTCTCATAGCTATCCCGTATGCGGCACTTACTTTATCTATCTATACTTGGAATGTTCTATGCTGCACAGTTCTACGCGCACATGCAGTGTGTACATTTGGTTGCCTATATTATAGATGAATCAATTATCAGTGGGAATCTTGGGATTTGAAATATTGGAATGGAATGCAGCCAACGGCGCGGCGCTCGTTGAAAAGTAGGTTAAACGAAAACAGTTGTTTGGTGCTTGGTGCTGATGGTAGCAGTGG
>JARJDQ010005596.1:0-11003 GCA_030264215.1 Geostiba sp. GC000077 | reverse complement strand
TTTCAAAGCCACCATATTGATTGGAAAACATTGTTTTCGACTATGGGAGCAGATAATAGTACATTACATACTTAAAGTGGAAAACACCGAATTACATTCCGAGCGAAATATTTACACGCAATTCTTGATGTATGTTTAGCGAAATAAATCGATTTGAAGTGGATTGTTGATGGTGGATCCAATCGATCAGTAAGGTTTGTCTCAAAGTCTCAAAATACATGCTTTTGGTGCGTTGGTTCGCTACGATGCTAATTACGCACGCAAATATTTGCAAACGGCGGCGGCGGTTCCCCATTGCAAGTCAACAAATCGCCAAACCCATTTTATTATTAATGATCCTTCCCGTGCGTCGTGTGCGAAAAACACACAAATTGCGCTCATTATTTGCTCGTTACCAGGTCACCAACATGAGACGCTCAGACGTTGCGCAGACATTGGATTTCAATCGCAACGTGAACAAACACTCGATTTGTCCTTTTCCTTGTCCTTGAATTAAATCTTGTTTTGTTCTTGTATCCATTTTACAATGTCTATACATGTGTACCAGTGTACCAGTCTACAAGTCAATCATGTGATGCCAAACTGTGATGTAATGTTTCTGGGCCATGCCTTTCGTCCACGTACAGGTTTACACCACGTGTTAATTAATCCAGCGGCGATTCGCGTAGTGTTCGCAGAAGCATTCCGAAATTCATTGCGTCATGTAATTTGCGCGCCGCGGTCATTAAACGACGCCCGCGGCTAAGGAATTACCTGTCGCGCCTGATCGCCAACATCGCCAGTGTGCGCACGTTTGTTGTGTCAAGTTCAAACTGTAAATTCGTAAATTATTTGCCAAACGTCGCATTTATTGCGCTCAGGCGCTCAAGCCGAGACAGCTAGACGCGCCTGACATCATGATCACATGAGCACAAGACATTAATTGCAGCGAAAAACGATCGAAAGTTTATTGCTACTGGTCTTGTGGGGATTTACGAATGATAAAAATTATTTCTTGGAAACCATTAGACTTTGAACACACAACGCACACTATGTTTTGTTAGATTTTCTTGTTTTTCTTCATCACAAGATATGCAACCAAATATACATCTTTGAAATAATTACTGATTTTACTTACAAATCGTACATTTATTCCTGTTTCACGGTACATAACGAACTGCCAACTGATTATTTATTTTATGATCGATATTTATGTGTAATAATAACATTTTGTAGTTTCCTGTCTGCTATTTTTAGCGTCATGTTTTCAGTAATTACATGAAACTATAAAAAATATGCGTTTTTTGCATATTATTTTTATTATCTTCGTGCATATAGTATCAATTACACGCCAACCGCATAATGTAAGAGTATAAGAGCGCGAGATAATCTCATTCGTTTTGAAATTGAATCGTTGAATTTAATATGCCATGCGGCCGAGAACATATTAAATTTGCCGGAAATGATTAATATTATTAACAAACTGAACAATCAAGTGTTGAGCACTTATGTGCGATGCACGCAAACAATATCCGAAGCAATTTTTTATTTCTCTTGTTGCTGCCGATTGAAGCGCGAAAGACAATCACGGCGACTATAGTTTCGTGTGTTTTGCGCCATAATCAATTCACATCCAGTTTAATTGCATATTGCATTGCATCATAGTTTAATGATCTAACTTTATGTGCTGCCAAACGTTTTCATTTTGCTTATCTAGGCATGCCTACAGTCACACCGAGTCATCAGTCAACACAACTCGTTCGCCGTTCATTTACATTTCTCAGCTGAATGATAACGAAATCTCCACTGCTCGTTGTTAGAGTAACAATTCACACTTTTCAAGATGACGGCGTACTTACAACAGTGTTCTGATAACCCAATCCATACTTCTCGTTGGGCCTGCCTGCTTCTTCATCCTCCGCCATTTTGTGGAACTTTGTTTATGAGCCGTGAGCACAGACCACGTTAATAATAAAATCACACACGATCCGCAAGTCTTAAATTCTCATCATCCATGTGTAGTGGGCGTGTAGTGCACCTGAATGTCTGGAACAAAAGGACAAAAGATTTAAAGATTATACAATATACAATTTTGAATTAGCATTCATTCAGTATTCACCGCATCACGAAGTGAACAACGCTCAGCGCCTTTTATCGAATATAATAGCGATTTAGCAAAGCAATAAAATGCGCTTTTATGGCTTACATACAGCTCCGTGAAGTACATACACTTTTTGAGTACTTGGCCAAGTTGATGCCAACATTACGCTTTCTTTAAATGCAAATCTCAAGAGTCAAGTGCGAATCGAACCGATTATCGCACTTCAACTAATTGAGACCGATCGGTGCCGGTGCTAATGACACTGACAAATCTCACAGCTAAAATTCTTATCTCACAAATGTCACAATCACACAACAATTTAATACCTTTTGTAAAGTTTGCGTACAAAAATTGATAAGGATAAGAAACTATGGTGTGTTGTGTGTTGTTACCTTGTTTCGTTGTTTCGCATAAAAATACATTTTAGTTAATTAAGCTATATTTAAGTTATTGTCATAAGACCTAAACACATTCCATACGCATTGTTTCAACTTAATAAGTTTCAAAATATTGTTGACGGGAAATTATGCACACGTTGCTGATTGTAATGTGTTTAATTCAAATAGTTTCAATATGATGAGTGATTAACCGACAGAGGTACATTTTGGAAGTACATCAATCTGTGTGGTGTTTGATCGTAAGTCATAACTAGTTACGATCAAAGTAAATCAAAATGTTACGCATCTTTGAACTTTTCAGTGTACGTTTTCAAAAACAGTGTAAAAAAACATATTTCATATCAGCGATTGTTTACAGAGCAACATCTGAATCTAGGGCAGTAAAAACACTTGTTTCACATCATTGCGAATGCATATGTCTAAACTATAAAAATGTAATTATCATAACACGCAATACGTGAATGCAGTCATTTCTCCGAAATCAACGCTATATGTATTATTTCCATCCCAACCTTGATAATTTCCATCATTTCCATTTCTCATATACCCACATACTTGGCACTTAAGTTAGTTAGTGCATTGTGCTAATAAACTATACGCACGTTATTTGTAGATCGTAATGCGGATGAGACATAATTCAAGAAAAGGAAGAATTAGATCAGAAGCTGTTTGGTGGCGGTGGCTAAATTCGAAATTCAAAGTTGTGCTTGTCGGCGGTTCAGCAGACGCTTTGGCCGCCCGCCAGCACGATGCGACACAATCCTGCTTTACGTTTTTAAATACACCTCTCTCGCCACGCTTTGCGATTACTTTCAACGCCCACAAGGCACAACAAAAGAACTATTTGCCTTTTTGCGCCACCCGGTAAAAAAATCTAACACAACGTAACAAAAGAAAACTTCTAAAACTACAACTATACTTAAAGTGTTTAGTTTTAAAGTTTCTATCACCGATCAAAAAATAATAGTATGTTTTTGATTTGCTTTAATTTGCGAAGTTAACAATTTTAATATTATGCACTCATGCACTCATTGCAACTTACATCATTTCTGTCAGTCTGGAACTAGGAATGACATGATTATCGATAACGATATCCACAATCACGTGCACATGATGACTGATGAAATTACTTTTTTTAGAACATTGTTGTCTTCACATTCGCAAGTTACAACGTTACACGCTTTAAACTTGTGATTTTTAGCTTTAGCACTGCGTCGAGTCCCTAATTTGGTATTTAAATGTGTTTAGCATATTAATGATAAATAATCTAATTTTTGTGCCTGTTCTTTTCGGTTCGGTGTGAGGTGAGGTGCGCGCTGCAATTAGTTCGCGCGCGCTTCATTTGTCTGACACACCGCGTCGCAAGCTGACGAGCCGCACACTGTGAAGCACGATGAAAACATTTTCGAATTACGCGTATTACAACCGATTATACCCAGCCGGTTAGCTAATATCGCGTACCTCCGTGCTAGCCGTACAATATATCAATGTCTCTGGCGGTGGCGGCGACGGCCAGCGAATCCGTTCGAGACGCGCTAGTCGCTGTTTACTTTTTAGTGCTTATTTTGAGATATGATTGGCAACCAAATGAGCAAACATAATAATTATAACAGTGAAGCCACTAGCTAGAGCTATCCAGAAACAAATGTTTATAATTTTACGTTTATACTCTTTTAATCATTAATTCAAGATGTTATTGAACATCAACAACGTTAGCGTTGGTTGAAAATATATGCAAGTTTTAATAGATTTCTGTTTGTGATTACGTAACAAGACCAAATTTATAACAATAATTTTATTTGAATTCGATTTGAATTTCGCAGTGTAGAATTAGTTGCATACAGTTTAAGCTTTCAAATGATAACTTAGCCTTTTCTCTGGTAGATGGCAGCACGATGCAAGAATTAGACAAAAACGAAGATACCCGAAGGCATGCTCTCGTCTTGTCTCGGCAATCCGGCATGCGGGATCTTTTCTTCTCTTTTCGTTTCCACGCGCTCTCAGTTTCTTATTTTTATGACTGACTAAAAGTCGAGACGTTTGATTACATTACTACTTTTAGGCTTTCCCGCTGCCGTTGCAGCTCAGTCCGCTTAATTGCCTCCGCGTAGCCTGAGCGCGTCGATAATCGTGCGCCGTGTTGTCATTTGTTTTCATAATATGTTCTTCCTATTCAAATAAAAGCAGTTTCTGCATGCGGATTGAATGATAGGTTAGGAATCGGTTCTAAAATAACAGTCGGTGCTTCTGCGGTGCAATAAATATTCAAATAGGATTCGAGGATTCCAGCACACTGCCAAAATGCCAGTCTTCCACACGAAAACCATCGAGTCCATACTCGAACCGGTCGCACAACAGGTAATGCACGTTTATCACAACTTCTCAGTTTTCACCAGCATTTATATCATTGGGATGTGGGATGCGGGTGTTGTTTCACGTTGTTAAATGCCAAGGGCGCTCAGTCAGAGTTTTTTGAGCGATGAGTAGATTTTCCTGTACTTTGCGCTAATTGATGACATAAGACTTAACATGACAAACAAATGATTCATCCGTTGAGGCATTGAGGGATTGAGGTCTGGCAGAACTTGAGTGATAAATATATATGGAATACGAAAAATAAAATGTATAGCAGCTTAGCAGCACTGCAGTCGCGGCGCGGAAAATCTGGACTCCGGCCAAATATGATTTTTTAATAGTATTGCTATACCTATGTAGGCGCTGTACACCTTCAACAAATACACCTCAACTCAAAGTTGTACACATCCGTTGCCTCTACATTTATTAATACTTTATGTTGGTTGTTTTGTATAACTTGGCTGCAACTGCGATTTTCTTTTATTAGTTTTATTTTAACGCCCCTCATTATTAGCCTTTCCTTGAACTCGATTCGCAATGTACTTTATATTGAATCGTGTCGCCGTGCCGCCTATCAACACGGTGTGCAAACAATTTGGCGGAAGTGGATCGAAAAAGTGCTGATATTTCATTATGAATTATGCGGCAGCGGCAATTCTGTTTGCATTGTGTTTGGGTGTTTCCACGTGCGTGAAAGTTTCCTATCGCTGGTGTGCGGTGGTGCGGATTTTCCGTGCACTTTAAAAGCCACAGCGCGTTCGAAGCTCGCGCGCAACACTCACATTATTTGACTGCGGTCGTATTTTTAGTTCTGATGTTCCATCGTTCCATGTTCCGAACCTTACGAACTTTTGGGTGGGTGTGTCCCGTATTGTGTGCAAAGGCGATGGTTTTATCGCCTGCTATTTCTTAGCATTTTCCAACGTTTATTTTTGCGGTAAAAGAATTCACAATAGCAAAAAACTTAAATTCACAATTGAATAATTATTTTGGCGGAACCAGATATCTCCTCTTTGAAAAACGATTAAAAAATAATTACATTTTTATGTCTTTACACCAAACTTCAAGTTTGCAATAAATGATCTGGATTGTTCAACGCTACAATATATTATTTATATTTATGTACATTATAATACAGTAAATGTGTTTTTTTTCACAAAGAAATGTGAATAAAGTTTTATATGACCGTGTGGCGGCG
Source organism: Geostiba sp. GC000077 (assembly GCA_030264215.1). Lineage (NCBI taxonomy): Eukaryota > Metazoa > Arthropoda > Insecta > Coleoptera > Staphylinidae > Geostiba > Geostiba sp. GC000077. The sequence goes on along the minus strand of JARJDQ010005596.1, from coordinate 4,972 downwards.
CTGCTGTCACTTAATACAAAACATTTGAAGACAAATGGTCAACAGTGCATAGACAACAATTTTATATACTTGTGTTTACAAGTAACTCAAATATCACTCCATTTTAAATTTATCCTTTCCAATAAGGCAAACAGGGTATAAAGTGCTATTCTACGAGTGGTCGTAGAAAAAATAATTAAATAAAACAGTAATTGAATATCTAATAAAAATGATAAAAATGTAAAAAAGAGATTGGGGTTGGCTGGGTTTGAACTCGAGCCCTCAAGCTTCGCATACGAGCGCCTTGACCTCTACGCTAATAACCAACTTCCGTTCTGCTTCCTTGCTTCATTTGATGTAAGCAATATTTATCAAAGAAATAATGAAATCGGGATATCTCTGGAATTTCTGGGCCAATTGCTTCCTAAATCAAACTGAATCTTGTTACAATACTATAGAACCGGTGGGCAAAATTTCAACTTTAAATTCTATCGAGATCATAGTCAAATCGTGTGCACAGGGATACAGACAGATAAGACAGACAACAAATAATGCGAAGCATTATTTATCATTATCACTATCAGTCATGATACTCATACATCTTATGATGAACCGCTAGTATAATCGACAATAATGATCATTTGTGTTTGCTGTTGAATGCACATGTTTATTACAGCATTGCATGAACTTAAAATTTATGATGTCGGCGATTGTTTGATGTTAATGCACACACAGCAGTACAGCACTCAACCCAGTTTAGGTCAGCATCAGGCATCAAATGCATGCGCTCGGCGAAAACGGAAAATTGACCTAAATCGAAAGTGAGACGGGTGCCCAGAATGCCAGAACATTCACGGCGAAGAACGCGTCCGATGACCGTGTTTGGCGACGCATGGACACATTTTTGTGACGTGTATAGTCTTTAGTGTCAACCCACCATTGACGCACAATAATTTCTATGATTTGCGATTTGATTCAAGAATTCAACCTCAACGCCACCGTTCAAGCAGTCAATGCGCAATACGTATCGTTTCTTGTTTGTGGTTGTCTCGCGCCAATATTAGATGTGCGACGGTTGACGGCGATTTATTGATTATTTCAGTAAAACATTTGCGCCTTGCGACATTCGCAAACCTACGCGAGCCATATGCTCGATTCATTAATTCAAGACATGAGATTGTTGCAGTGGCGTGCGCTTTAATTCAAAATCTACATTAAACATATCAAAACAATCAAAACGGTGTAAGTAGGGACATCTGTACTTGTATTATGTAATTTAAAAAAATAAATCTTATCGTTGACAGATGGCACGTTTTGAGATTTATATCAATTTTGCACACCTAGTCGGGTTAGACTGCTTTTATCTTTTTTTTTATACTGAAATATATGAATTTCATGCTCTTTGTAATATTCATAGCTAAATTAAATATTTATCCAGTAAATTCATAACATTTGCATTTCATTGTTTATTTTACACATTTTATGTTATCGGAATACAACATTTATTGTTGATTCAAGTTTTCACTTGTTTTTTTTTGTGGAATAGCACAAGAACAAGCTTGACAAGCTTGATAAAAAGTTACCGCACGCCTCTGGAATGTAGACTGTGCATTTTTGATCACGATCAGTGTCATTGACTGCACTTACGCGAAACACATTGTGGACATTTTCCATTCTAAGAATATCTATTACTCAACTGCCAAACGCAACGGTTTAGTTATCGATGACTAATCATAATTTAGGAAGTGCAGGAAACCAAATTCCGTTCAAACGTGAAACACAAAACTGTTTCGGGATTTTACTAAAATTACATCACAATCACTCGCACATCACATGTTTATTGTTTGTATTCCGTTTGGAAAGTGAATAGTGAATATGAAAAAATTGTAGGTGTCACGTTTAGTAATCTTACACGAAGAGGCTGAAGATGGCAACGCAATGCCCAACTTGGAGCAGCCAGTTCGCACCGTCAGCATGGCGGTGTCGAACCTGGTCAAGGTCGGCAAGGAAACGATCAACAGCAGCGACGATGCGATCCTGCGCCAGGACATGCCCGCCGCACTGGTGCGCGTTGAAAAGTCCTCCAAGCTTTTGGAGGAGGCGAGCGGGATGCTTAAGCAGGATCCGTTCAGTGGGCCGGCGAGGAAGCGACTCATTGAGGGTAGCGGTGGAATTCTTCAGGTAGACCCTTAATCTTTGAGAATTTAAAAAGAAGATTTTAACATTTTAAGATTTTGATGAATTATTAGGCTACATCAGCGTTGTTGTTGTGCTTCGATGAATCCGAGGTGCGGAAAATCGTGCGCGAATGCCACCGCGTTCTGGACTACCTCGCCGTCGCCGAGGTGATCGAAACCATGGAGGAGCTCGTTCAATTCCTGCGCGATCTAAGTCCTTGCCTGAGCAAAGTCACGCGTGATGTGAGCGCCAGGGAAAAAGAGCTCACGCATCAAGTGCACGCTGAAATCCTCGTGCGCTGCATCGAGCAGGTGAAGACACTCGCGCCGATTCTCATCTGCTCCATGAAGATCTACATCCATATCATGTCCAGCGGCGGCAAGGGTGCAGAGGAAGCAGCGGAGAATCGCATCTACCTGACGACGCGCATGGCCGAGGAGATAAACGAAATCATCAGGGTGCTGCAGTTGACCAGCTACGATGAGGAGCAATCTGATTTGGATAATATCACCGTGCTGAAAAAGCTGCAGAATGCGATTGCCAACAAGATCAACGCAGCGAATGACTGGCTGATGGATCCGCAAGCCCTGCGCGGTGGCATTGGGGAGAAGTCATTGAGGCAGATCATTGATGACGCGAGGAAGGTCGCCGATCGCTGCATGCCGAAGGATGCTGAGTTCATCAGAAAACTGTGTTCAGATCTGACGACCATGACGGACGCACTGTGCGAACTGCGTCAGGATGGTAAAGGTGCAACGCCTCAAGCGGAATCCTTAGCGAGGGGCATTAAAGAGAAGTTGGGCAGTTTGCAACAAGGCATTATGAATGCAGTGATTGCTGTTGATAAGGCCGGATTGCAGCAGACAGCGCACACTGTGCAGGGACGTTTGGAACAGGCGCGGAAGTGGTTGACGACGCCGGGGCAGGATGATAAAGGCTTGGGGAAACGGGCGATTGCTTTAATCGTTGATGAAGGCCGCAAGGTTTGTTGAACCGTTGAAGATTCATTCAGGAAATGAATCTTCAATGGTTCAATGTTTTAATGTTGCTTTAGGTTGCCGAAGGACTTCCGGGACATCACAAAGCGGAAGTTCAGCAGTTATGCGACGAAGTCGAAGCGTTAAGCGCACGATTAGCGGATCTCTGCGCACAGGGCCGTGGGGATTCCCCCGAGGCGCAGGAAATCGCGCGGAAGCTAGCGACCAAGCTGCACGAACTCAAGGAGAAGATAAATCAGGCGGTGGTCAACCGCGTTGTGGAAGACTTCATCGACATCGTCACTCCGCTGAGGCAGTTCACCGAGGCGGTGCTCGCGCCGGAAGGCACACCGAATCGCTACCAGAACTTTGAGGACAAGGCGGCTAATCTACAGCAATTCTCCAATCGCGCTGTGAAGACTGCGCGCATGGTCGCCGCAGGTAACCTCGCTAGCATTTTATTCACTGCTGCTTACTGATTCATATTGATTATAGCTGTTAAATCTGAATTTGTTACAAACGCAACCCGTAAGTTAGTTTGAACCTGATCCTGCGTGTGCTTTAACCTCAAACCTTTGGAATTACACACGTTTTAACATGTTCTCATTGTAGGTGGCAGCAGTGGTAATAAAAAGCTTGCAGAAGCACTGCAAAGCGTCGCTAATCAGGTGGACAGCTTGACTCCGCAGCTCATTTCCGCCGGCAGCATTCGCATGAATTATCCCGAGTCCAAAACGGCGGACGAACACTTTGAAAATTTGCGCGGCCAATACGTCGATTTGCTGACGAAGATGCGCAATCTCTGCGACGAGGCGACCGACTCCGCCGACTTTATCAAGGCAACCGAGGATCAGATCAAGAAGCACACCTTCTTGTGCGAGGAGGCTATCAAGAATCAAAATCCTCAGAAGATGGTGGATAATACTTCGGCAATTGCACGCCTTGCCAATCGTGTGCTGACTGTAGCGAAGCAGGAGAGCGATAATTCTGAAGATCCGATGTTCATCGATGAAATCAATCATGCTTCCGACGCCTTGCAGCAGAGCATCCCTCCGATGGTGCAGGATGCGAAGTACGTGGCGATGAAGCCGTCTGATGGAGCTGCTGGCTCACGCTGGAGGGATTCTAACAAAGGCGTAATAAAAATTTTAAAAAATTAATATTGTGATGAGTTTTAACGTGTTTTTCGTCATATCAGTTGTTGAACGCTGTTGGAATGGTACGCAAGGCTATTCAACCAGATCTGCCACCGTTGCCAGATATGAACGCTCTCAATCTCGGTAAGTTAGGGATGTTCTTCAGGTGTAGGTGCTCACAATGGTGGTGGGGCAAACAGGCGAGCATTATATTAATGTTTCTTGAAATTCCAGAACCTGTACAGAAGCAATATTTCCAAAAGCAAGGTATAAATATCGTCTGCTTTGCTTTTCTCTCAGTCTCAGTTTGGTCTGTTTCTTGGTTTGCGGTTAAGGTTTTTCGTTTGTTTTCCAGTTTGTTTTCTTTTTGGTAGTCGTTCATTTGTACATTTAATCTGATCCAAGGATCCTAGCGTAGTGCAACTGCACTCACATGCACTGTAAATATTAGTGTGCAAAGTGTTTTCCTCCGTCGCGAGGGAAGCCGCGCGGAACCGAACAGTCCGAACACCAAAACCATGCTTGTAACATTTTGTAGTTGGTGAACCGCTAAGAAACACGCCGACCCCCAGTAGCGAATTGCGCGTCTTGAGCCCCGTCCAACATCAGCCGGGCAGAGTGAGCCCTCTGCCAAAATGGGCGCGAGGTATTAACAGACACCACAAACATTTCACACTGAAATCATTTGATTGCTACTTTTCT
>JARJDQ010005594.1:0-15663 GCA_030264215.1 Geostiba sp. GC000077 | reverse complement strand
TGTTTTGCTACATCTTTGAGCCAACATATTTCGCTTTGTGTGAGACTTAGGAATGCGCTTTAATTTTTTATACAATATCATGTAGAAATATTATATCAATCCTAACTAATTCAAGACGAAAAAACATTTACATTTCAACTTTAATTTGGATTCAGTGACAATGAAATTGAGTTAATTCTAAAATTATTTTTTGGGGAAAATTAACCCTGGCATGGTGATGCCCAATAATGCATAATAACATAATACCTATTATAGAATTTCTATAAATGGAAGGTTGATTAATGTCAAATTGTGTGACGAATTAATGGAATCCTCTTACTTTGACAAATAAGACCACATTACAAAACATTAATTAATTAAACGCGCCCGCCTAATGTTCGATATTGACCCAAGAAATTACATTAATATTAGTATTGCCAGTTGTGCTACACCGTTCACCTACTTCATTAGAGCATGTATTAATCGCCAATTCCAGTACTCATCGGCTCACTGCGACAGAATATGACAGATATTATGATTCATTAGACGCTTTGCCTTAGCACTCACACCACTCGTAATTCAATGTCACCTTTTCATTACAACGCGTAGATACACTGGGCAGATAGATTAATAAGCTTATTGTGTTTCATTTTTTTTGTGACTGGGATATAACAATTGTATTTGGCAAAGAATAGAAGCGAATGGGCTCAGGATTGTATTGCAAAAAACTTCAATATTTAATATTGAATTATCAATATTTCATTGTTATCTAATAAAATTAGCAATATAGATTGATGATTATAGGATATATCAATCGTAGCTGTATAGATGTGCGTGGTTTAGAATTTAGTAGATTGGATGTGATGTGCTAACATATTTTCGCTCATAACAATAAAATTCAATATTTAGTATAGTTATGACGACGTGTTAAAATAAATATTGATTTTCTATGGCCTTTTCGTGCAGCTGCGCTTGTATGATGGGAATACATTGTTAGATTCATCAGTTAAATCTTTTGTTCACTTATTCTTTGAAATTCTTACCTATTATAATCTGTACGTCTTCACTACTAATTCACAGGAGAATAAGAAAATCGTGGCATTCTTATGGACCATTATAATGGTCCTAAATATAGTGTTCGAAAGAAATATAAAACATAATTCTTCTTTTAATTCATTTTTTTAATTGAATTCTGATGACAACAAGTTAAATTTCCTAATGGTTATTAAAAGTAGTAGTAGATTATTAATTCATATGGAGGAGTTGTTGGAACCATTAAAATAGTTACCAACACTTTAGTAGTACTATAATAGTGTGCGGGAAAAATATAAAACAAAATTCTGCTCTTAATTCATCTTTTAGTTTCAGCGGAAAAAAAACTGAATTCTGTTACAACAAGTTAATTTTACTAATAATTATCAAAAGTAGTTGTAAATTATTAGTTCTTATGGAGGAGTTGCTGAAACCAATATAATAGTCACCAACATTATAGTAGTACTATAGTAGTGTTCGAAAATAATATAATATAACTAGATTCTTCTTATAATTCATCTTTTAGTTGCAGCAGAAAAACTGAATTCTGTTACAACAAGTTAATTTTACTAATAATTATCAAAAGTAGTTGTAAATTATTAGATCTTATGGAGGTGTTGCTGGAACCATTATAATAGTCACCAACATTATAGTAGTACTATAGTACTGTTCGAAAATAAAATAATATAACTAGATTCTTCTTATAATTCATCTTTTAGTTGCAGCAGAAAAACTGAATTCAGAGGACAACATGTTAAATTTCCTAATAATTATCATAGTTGTAAATTATTAGTTCTTATGGAGGAGTTGTTGGAACCAATATAATAGTTACCATAGTAGTATACTATAATAGTTTGCAAGAAAAATATACAACAAAATTCCTCTTTTAATTCTTCTTTTACTTTCAGCAGTAAAACCAAATTCTAAGCACAAAAAGTTAAATTTCCTAACTTTATAGAAAGTAGCTGTTATTTGTTAATAAGTTTTTGATTTAATTGGTGATTGTTATACCCATGTTTAAGGTTCGATTTTAAAAAGAGTGAAATCTTTCATTTACACCTTCAAATCGTCAAAACAAAAACCCTGCCATAATAGTTATATCACCCTATAATACAAATAATACAAATGTATGAATAATGACCAATATTCTCGCTTGAAACACATAATGTAGGAAATCCCAGCTTTTTGACATATGACATGTTATAGGAATCTTATAATAATCATGGGATTTATACCAATTATCTCATACGTTAGTTACAACATTATACAACCTCAATTTAGATACAAACGTAACACGCACGTGTTGATTTCACTTAATTTGGGCAATTTTCACAAACAAGCCGACGCGATGAAAATAACCCAACTAACATGATGTTTAAACGCTTACAAATTATGCACGTAAAGGACATCACTTTGATTCAAGCCAGTGTAAAGTGTCCTGTGATAATGTGAAAAAGGTCATTAAATTTTTAAATTTTTAAATATTATAATCAGAATCAGTCAATCACATAATTCTTCAAATTCTTCCAAAAAATCAAGTGCAAGCATAATTTGAGTGGTTGGTTTATGCTTCGAATAATTGAAACCGGTTGACGTAGCTGCGGAAAAGCGAAAAGCTCGGCGGGCGAAGATGTGACTCGAAACGAACGCTTACTTGGCGGCGGCGCGGAGGCTTTGGGGCTAATGTCATCTCCGGCGTCCTTCGCGTATCGATCGGGGGCGAACGGCAAGCGACGGATGGTTGCGCTGCACGGCTCGCGGCAACCCAGCTATGAGTTGCGATGTTATGCGGTGCGCGGCCGGGGGGCGCCGGCGGCGGCGGTGGTTGAACGCGTGGCAGCGTGGCGGCGGCGCCGCGCCGGGCCGAAATGCGACGCCTCCACGCGCACACCGACACCGGCTTGCACACAGCGTCCTCTATGACGCGCGGCAATTTCGGCCAAACGAATGCAAATGGTGAAATTATCGTAAACTTGAACTTGCAGATAGCATGCTCAAAGTATGCTCAAAGTCATTCGTACATTTCAAGGGCGGTCGTTAAATATTTTAATTTTCACTTGCGTAATGTTAAAAACCTAAAAGATTAAAAAAGTTGTTTCTAACGCCATCTGTGAGTGACTACACTAAACTGCGTGCTAATCGACAGCGCATACGCAGTAGTGATGAAGCACAGTAAAAAAATAGCAAAATTGAGAAATTGTTCATTGGTTTTTTTAAATTAGCACATGTTGAAGGGTTGATGAAACTTAAATCTTTAATTATTACGCCCTCAGCACTCGGCATGCATCTAGAGTGTTCTGCACCCCGCGCAATTAATTCTATTACACTCAGTCTTTTACACTGCAGTCGCCGCCGCCGCCTCCTCAAATCGAGTTAAACTGAGAGCATCACTGGATGTAACTATTTGCACACTCGCGATGTTTGCAATGCGATGCGAAACCTAACCGCTTGGAAGGTGCCGTCGACTCCGCCATTATCATGTATTATCAACCGGGTGTTTGTGTGTGACCTTGACTCTCGTTTCGTTTCAGAAAACGAGGCGCGCTGGTGTCGCCTCCGCCACCACCATCCCAACATCCACATTGTTGCCTCTCACCACCAAACCAAAAAAAAAAAATACATTTTACATTCACATCATAACGTCCATTCGATTGTAAGTCGTTTTTATTCTATTCGCAATTTTCTTTTGCACACTGTTCTTTCTGCGTCATCAGAAATTCTTTTTCTTTCTTGCATAACGATTTTTTTATCACTTCATTCACGTGATGCTTAAATTCTTCACGATTTCTGCACTATTTCTAATAATGCATTTATCTATTCGACCGCAGATGGCGCCATATGCAAATATATAATTTCAGGTTATATTTACATTTTAATTGTGTATATTACTATAATCATATTTATTAATGTAAGGATTGATAGTAAATTCCCATGGGAAACCCATCACATGCCAGACATGCTGGGATAGTTGAATATTTGACATATATGTTGGCTACATAAATTGTTAACCATCCATCGTCTCAGCGTCGACACGCGTGGTGTAATTAAATAATGATATCTGTATTCGGCCATGTTACTTTCACACGTGTTGTTTTGTTGGTTGCATAACAAAATCACCAAAGTTCTTGGTACACGAGTAAAACCACCAAAACAATTGCCACACGAAAACAACATTAGCTGAAGTGAAAACTTTAAGAAAATGAGTTTTAATTTCAAAGTCTACAAATCAAGCTTACTTATCACCGTTTCTTCGAGACTTGCTTTTCATCAAGTGTTGAAGAAGTTTAATCAACTTTTCACAATCATGTAGTTTCCGGAGCGTGTCAAGCGGAAGTAACTTGGACGAAAGTTATTAAGATATTCCTTGACTCGGTTTTACTTCAATTCAAAAGTTATTCCCACCTCTGAGTATTATACAGTTTCGGGCTTATCTGAGTGTGATATTATGTTGTTTGGGAAATTCTGGAAAAGTGTAACGAGTCCTTTAAACTTATTAAACATTATAATTAAATTAAGTTTTGAAACTTTAATAATAATCTGTTTTTGTTTAGTATCATTCAGTTTTGTGGTTTCAACACATGTTGACATGTTTGTCTTTCCTATCGTGTAACTAACTATAAAACCTACACGTCAGCAAGTATTTATTGCTTTTCCAAAGTGATCTGCAGGCGGTAATTCTCACAATCAGAAAAGTTGCTTTTATGTTTCATTCCCTCTCTTTCTGCTTTCTTATTAAAGGAAAAGTCAAATCCAATATAAGCTGACGTCTCATATCCACAGCCTCATTATAAAACTCTGTTCTTTATAATTATGTTCTCCTTTTATTTTTCTTTTAAATTTTCTTCTGCATCTTTTTCTTTGATCTTTTTCTTACTTTAATATGTAAAGATGAAAACTTCAAGAGTGAAGGGTGTAATGTTGGGTACACTTGGAAGCACTTAAGGGTTACTTAGGGGTAACTACCCCGAAGGCCTAGTTCCATAGATGGCTAGATCATTGCGAAGAGTGAGTGGCAGAACACTTCGAACGAAAGTAAAACCAACGAAAAGACAACGCCGTGGGCAAGTTCAATATCGACCATGGTTGTATAGCGCTGGGCTGGGCTTATGTAAGTAAAAAGTTAGGGTTGTTAACCTTCCCGAACCCAGAGTAATTTGATGTGATCATAATGAGAAGTCGATACTGTGCTCTACTCTGTGCTGGCTGAATAGTTAAATAAGTTGGAGCCTAATTTCAAAGAAGTGTCATCGCACGTAAAACATGATAGACACTCATTACGCCATTGCGCATTCCCTATCATTAGTGCCAGTATAATCGAATGCAAGTGTAATTTAGTATTTATGTGCAGAGATAATTAAGGTCTAAAAATACTTGTTATTTTATCGATGATTAAGGAAGGTAGAAGACAGAACATACGCAACCACATATATATATATATATATATATATATATAAGATTGGGTCCTTCAGTGATATGCCGAAAAAAGAAATTGTTCTTCATGAAAAGTCATGTTATCGATGATTAAGGAAGGTAGAACACAGAACATTCGCAACCATATATATATATATATATATATATAAGATAGGGTTCTTCAGTGATATGCCGAAAAAGGAAATTGTTCTTCATGAAAAGTTATAGTTATAAGATTTTTACGATTTATTTTGGAGCTTTCATAACATTGAAAAATATTGACAAAGTTTGAAATTTTTCCCGATGAGTAATACCACAACCAGTTATAGCATGGTAGAAGCGGTTGTAGTATAACTCATCTCAAACGTTGTAATTTTATTTTGACCATTTGGGAGCTTCAATAAAATCGCAAAAGAATCTCTCAAGTGCAACTTTTTCACCAACCACTGATTTTTTGATATATCACTGAACAAGTCTATTCTCTATTAATCTTCTACTCTTTATTACTTAGCTCCGATTGTTTAATTACATTTAACGAAAACCCTACAGTTAATATTGATAAATCTATTCGAGTCGAGCATAAAAATTACCCGCTTGTCAAATGTAAGCGTGAATTATGCTCGTTCGTCTCCACGTCTCCCAGAGTCTATTACTCCCATTGCACTGGATCGAAGGAGAGGAACCATTGATCCATACCCTATACAGGCTGCAATCGCAAGAGATGAACTGAGAACTGATGAATACGAGTAAATCAAATTGTGATTTGAAGCCTAACTGAATTTGAAACACTCTGTAGCCGCTCGAACGAAATATCAACATCGTTAAGTCGCTGAAAGCTTCAATTGGCCCGCGCTGAAACAAAGTTGAACTTGTCCCCTTGCCGCGTCTTCCGCGCTCTTCAACGGTCAAACAATTCGTCGCGATTCGTCATGATTAAGGCTAATCATTTCGGTTAAGTTTATGATTTATTCAACTATACAAAATCAAAATTGAACCTGCTTTTTTCCTTAAATATCTTTGATTGATTTTGATTTGTTTCACAGACAATCAATTTCAAATGAATATATTGCTGATGGTTTGTTACTAAAATGGAAAAATAATACTTGAATTTCGTTTGTTGCTTGAAGGCATATAAAATAGGTTTTCTTATCGAAGAAAAGGAAGTACATTTCTTTCATCGTCGAGCGGAAATATATTCGTGTCAGTTCTTTTCCACCATGTACGATGGAGGACGAAATAAATTCAATGACAAAGAATCGAGACGCGAGTAATCGCTTGGGAAAACGCGGAAAATGGCATGTAAATCTAAATAGTAGATGGCAACGCATGCTAAGCATATACAAGCGCAAATATTTATTCGGCAACATGCCTCTGCGCACATATGCTACATTAGTTCCATGTTCCTTTTATTCGATGTGTAAAATTTTTACTTTTTTTTAAGGAATAACACATAAATAAATTCGACACTTTTTGTATTAATTTCCCAAGATAGTTTGATACTAGATGATATAAACATAGTTGAAAGAGAATGTCGATTCATTACATTTTTTGCGTTCGCACTTAAAATAGCACTTTAAACTCAGTTTGACCCATTTGAAAGTGTCACTTGATGACTGATTGGTGTTTGACATACATTTTACCCTCATTTGTCTACTTTTTGAGGTGTAGAAAATATTCTGAATACTAGCATATATCCATGACAATATATAATGATAGAACCAACCTAAGGAGAAAAAGTATTGTGTCTATCTAAAGTGGAAAGTGCCACGAGAATCAGAGGATATTATGAGTAAACTCTATATTTGTTTACTGAGAGTTGATACGCGGAAATCGTTTATAAAAATAACCCAAAAAACTTTGATTTGTGAATCGTAGAAGAAAAATATGTTTAAATATTTTCATTCCTTTGCTTTTTTGGTTTCCAACTCGGAATGTGCCTCATTCAATATTAAGCACGTAGTCACAAGGTGTCACGTCATCACGTGAATATTTCACAAACTATACGTTCACAAACATGAGTTTCGTGCACTCTGAAACGGAATAAGTATCGCATAAAATAAATCCTAATAACTGACGTCAATGAAATTTCACGTATTATGTATTTCTCTACGAAAAATCTATACTTATTTCCTATACATTAAGAATATGTGGCTATTTTGTAAAGATGATTATAACCCATTGATTGCGCCTCAATTCTATTTCCCATTAAACAGAATGTTGCATTAAAAAGCAGTTTACATCGTTGCAACTTTCAAGCTCCAAATTGGAAGCTTGCGCGTTCAAGCATAGCTGATGGATGATGATGCATTTGCAGTCGGAATATTTTAGGCGCTTTACAAATCGCAATATATCACTTTGAGTCGAAATTAACCGATATTTAATCTTCTGATGTCCGAATGCGGATTCACATGTAAACACACATCAGTTTTCGATTTGGTGGGCGATGATCGTTAAAATTTCGTGGGCGAACACTTTTCCAAAGTACATTTCTTAAATATCTCTTGCAATTATTTCCATCAGACTAAAATTTAATTTTAGACAACATTTCTCGTATTTTCTTAATGCTATTCAACGTTGTGTTATTGTGATGGCTCAGGACGTCGCATTTGCTCGCATTTTGATTAATTGAAGCCATAAATTATATACTTGGCAATCCGAGCGCGCTGCCGCCGCCGCAGACATAACCTCACACGCGCATTCAGCGCCCCGTCTGCGGCGACAATCGGCAACTTCATTAATTTGCTTGCTACGCCATTCCTCAACTTTACCAATGAATTCGCGGAATCACACATTCATGTCGGAAGCTAAATGAACAAATTTATTTCTTTTTAATGCCTCCAAATTTGATGTGTTATGACGTGTGACTTAAATTACTCGCTCACATTGTAAAATCAACAACGCAATTAAACTAAGCGTTTGGTAGTGAAGCTGTTTTCGAAGGAATTGTATTTTTTATGGACGTGATGAAAGGGGGTTGGTGGTTTGAGGACTGCTGAGAATTCCGGGCAAAGACGCCACCTTTCGAACGAACGAAAATAACTGGCTAAACAATTGGATCGCCGCCTCGCAATTTGCTTCGGAGTTTTTGCCAAGATTTTCGCACCGGCATCTTTTTCACGGCTCCTTTAAGTCGTTTGCACAAACATCGTCGTAATTTTAAAGGATGTCACGCACGATCCCGCCATTTTTTATATAAATTATAGTATACAACGTTCACAACACTGTCCTGCGATAAACTGTAACAAACTAAAATAAACCGGCGCGAAATCACAAAATTTCAACGACGCAATAACATACTTATAAACATATACAAAGTGGAATGCTAAAATTGTCCAGCTAGACATTTGAATTGAAATTTATAAGCCGAGCATTTATTCTTCCGGTCTGTGAATGTGAGGAATGTCACCTTTTGCTTGAAGTTCAATGACCTTCGGATGATTTTCCTGCCATATTGTTTACATCACGTTTGGTTTGGTTCCGATTTCCTGCACAAACATGTACAATAGTGCTGGAAAGTGGTAAACGGAAGGAATGTAATTTCCAAATGGAAGCGAAGCTGATATGCTTTCTTCCTTCGTTGTCCGCCGATTGACTATTAATGTCTTCAGTCAGGAGTGACGTCAGTGAAACATTCCTGAAAGTTATTTGGGGATAATCGCAAATATTTGCTTTCCAAACAGATCGAACAAAATGCAGGTTCTGGTAGAATAAGCACAACTAAAGCTACTTGTGTACAGATGGCGCTACTAATTCTAACCGTATAAAACCGTATTTTTTCAGCTTTAAATGAATGCTTAAAAATACATCTGGAGGTCTCGACGGACTCATAATTCATTCTCTTTTAGGTGTAATTTACTCACAAATGTTTTCATTAAATATTTTTTACCGAGACATTAATCAACAAGCACCCATTGCCGAAGCTTTATGAACCATTTGTAATTTAATCCAGCTGTGATTAAGTTTGCTATACTATATTTGTATACTCGCATTCTCCATGAGTAATTTGTTTTGATATAAAATTTGTATTATATTATATTGTCTTGTTGTTATCCCGCCAAACGTGGGCACAGATTTTATTTATTCGCATCATTTGTTTGGGATTCGTGGGGTCATAAAATCATGCGCAGATTTTCCGTATTATATGAAAACAAGTTGTTACTTAGCTTACGGTTGCAACATTTTCCTGACTTTGTGTAATCGCAATGTGGTATAAATAAACAAAGCTGCGTCTTAGCTTTTCGCATTCGTTTAGATGCGAGATTAATATGTAAGAAGCGTGTGTAGCGGTTGAGGGCAAGGCAAAATCATCACAGGCGTATAAATAGTACGCTATTTTTATGTATGTATTTATGATTGTAAGTAGGTGCCATTGTTTCGCGACCACTGGCGACACTGGCGCTCGACTGCCATTTCCACTTCGCCGTTGAGTGAATTGAGTGGTGGCAGCGACGGACGGACGTAACTGGATCCCATATTGAGTGGAATCCACATCAACCGAATGTTCGCATAATATGGCGCGCCCAAACCTAACCTCAACACAACGCTACTTCAGTACCTACTTAAATCTGTTAGGGAGGTGGCTTTGGCGTCGGAATGCGTCGTCGCCGGTAACGTGACCAAGTGTATGGCCATGCACGAAACATATTTAGAATTGTTCGCCGATGAGGAGCGTCTCAGTGTCGTGCCGCGGACGGCCGGGAGAGCAAGCCAAAAAGAAGCGAACTGAAAAAAGTGCACTTTACCACATTTTCCATAAGATAATCATACTTCAAATAGAATAGAAAAAGCGCGTCATCCAAGACGGTGGATGATGTTATTAGACAAACTCAAGTCACTCTTGGATTGTCCGCGCGTACAAGAATCTCCCGTGAAACACTCTTTTCAAGGTAATGTAGACGTAGAACAGAACGGAAAACAACAATAAAACAAAAACAGAAAGCGATATTTAAAAAAAGTGGATAGTAGAGACATCTACATGTTGATAGAATAGCTATAAGTTGGAACTGTATAGATGCATGGAAATATGAGATTTGTTGATGCCTTAAATTCCGGAGAAACACTTCAAGGAAAGGGTCCTGGCTATTTATTGCATGTGTGCATGGCGCCGATCCGCCATGAAAAATTGAGTTAAAAATAAATTGCGCCGCACGAGTCTGCACCATATTTATAAGAACAAGCTTTAGAGAACTCGCCACTCGCAAGAGACGCATTTCATCTGTTGGTCGGCGTGCGCTATTATTGAACGATCGGTCAAGATCGCGCTCCGCCGTGGGGCGCAGCGCGCAGGACTAAATTTAGCGAGCAATGCCGATTACGTCCTGCTGGTGCAGAGTGCGAACCAGCACAACGATAGAAACATTGCTGACTTTTTTCACACACACTTGTATTCAAAACGCGAATTTAAATGAATTTAACTATTAGATACGGCCCTGTCCCCCACTGTTTCCAGTAACCATAAATAGTAGCTAGTTCAAATTCGATTTCTATCGCGTTTTATGTGCCTAACTGGCACTTTCGAAGCGTTTCATGGCGGTAGTCATGAAAAAGGTCAATATCGATGTTGCGTGCATCGTTCGTTGGAAACGACGGAAACTCTGAAGCTAAACGAACGAATAATGTAGGTAATTTTCTTCGGACGTTCGGCGCCATATTGCTCGCCATAACCTCCATTTACCTACACTGATGTTACTATAGCAGAGAGCATCTTGTTTGTATAGTGAAATTATTTTAACGGATGCCTTTCTTTCACAAGTGGAATGAAGACAGGAATTATTGACGTCTCTATTCCACTTCTATGCAGGGAAGACGTAAAAATAATTTCACAGCGATGAATGAAGCGTTATCGGTGGCGATTGCCAAAAACGTACTTTTAGGCACCTGTAATGCATTAGGTTGTGACCCAAATTGAATTGTAAAATAGAAATAAGTTTGGCAGAAGGTTAGCGCGCTTTATTGGCTGTGACCTGACGCAAATGAGGTGGCCGCTATATTTATATTATTTTATCTTTCTGCTTGCAGGCAACAATAATGCGTCCCCAAAGGATGGCCTTCAGTGGCGCGGCCGCAATGGCGGCCATTGCGGCAGCGGAGAGTGCGGCGACGGCATCGCTGATGGCGGGCACGCCGCCGAGAACGGGTGCGGGGGCGGCGGCGGCCAGGAGAACGGCAACGCCGGACCGCTTACCGACAAGCTGGAGGGACCGGACCCAATTGAGAACGACGCTATTCACCTCAAGAGACGGGTGGGACTCGTCAGTGGGGTGGCTCTAATTGTCGGCACTATGATAGGTAACGGCCACCAAAATACACAAATACAGCACATTCCACATTAATTCTCCTCAAAATGAAAAATGCAACTATCTTTACACAGCAGGAACGTTTTTATTACAGTGATAAAACTTCGTTTCGTTTTACGCTTTTATCTCTTGTGGAAGCTTTTATTGAATTTGGTAGTCACTCGATTTTCGTCCTGTCAGTATTCCAGTACTCTTACTCCCACGCTAGCATCGATTTGATTAAATTCTCTCCATTCTTCTCGATTTTACTTTTCAATTTCTTCCCTTTCTCAAGTTCAAGTTCGTACAATGACCATGACACTGTACACTTGAAGCTTGCGTTTATCACTGAGTCTTTGAATTTGTTTACTAACCATTTGGTCGTGGGTTTTGGCCGAATCTGCCATTACAATATTGTTTGTGCTGTAGGATCTGGAATTTTCGTCTCTCCATCGGGTCTGTTACAACGGACTGGTTCGATTGGAATGAGCTTCGTGGTATGGATGGCTTGTGGTGTGCTGTCTTTACTAGGTACGTCGTAGTGATATTCTCATCGTGGCACCTTTAGTAATTACGTTTCCGCAGGAGCACTGGCTTACGCCGAGCTGGGAACGATGAATACGTCCTCCGGCGCTGAGTATGCGTACTTCATGGACGCGTTCGGCGCGCCGCCGGCGTTTCTCTTCTCGTGGGCGAGCACCCTGGTGCTAAAGCCGTCTCAGATGGCCATCATTTGTCTCGGATTCGGCAAATACGCTGTGGAGGCGTTCGTCTCGGAGTGCGAGCCGCCGGAAATCGTTGTCAAGATGGTGGCGCTACTGGCGATTGGTAAGACCTAACCTCCCAACCACGCCGACCAAACGATTAAATACATCCGTTTTTGCAGTTGTGATTCTTTATATCAACTGCTACAGTGTGAACCTGGCAACGAGCGTGCAGAACGTCTTCACCGCCGCGAAGCTGGTCGCCGTGCTGATCGTGATCTGCGGCGGCGCTTACAAGATGTTCGAGGGGAACATTCAGCATTTACGCGAACCGTTCAAGAACACAGAGTACTCGATGGGCAACATCGCCACTGCATTTTATAGCGGTCTGTGGGCATACGACGGCTGGAACAACCTCAATTACGTCACGGAGGAGATCAAGAATCCTTCCAAGTAAGTCCCTTCAGCTACCCTGGATCAAAGAAAAGGCAAAGTGTCCTTTTCATTCCACATCCAATCCATTTGCGGTGAAACTTGATTCATCTTTATAAATGACCTTCGCAATGTATTCCCCAATTCCCTGTTGTCCCTGACGTAACTCCAAGTGAACTTGGTTTTCTCCTAGAAACTTGCCGCGCAGTATCGCCATCGGCATCCCGCTGGTGACCATCTGCTACGCGCTGATCAACGTCTCCTACTTAACTGTAATGTCCCCGATGGAGATGATCACATCGGAGGCAGTAGCAGTCACGTTCGGCAATCGCCTGCTGGGCATGATGGCATGGCTGATGCCACTGTCAGTGACCATCTCGACGTTCGGCTCGGCGAATGGCACCCTCTTCGCCGCTGGTCGGCTGTGCTTCGCCGCGAGTCGCGAGGGACATATGCTGGACATACTGTCCTACGTGCACGTCAAGCGGTACACCCCGTCACCGGGATTGATTTTCCACGTAAGTTGTCCGTCCTCCCGAGTATAGGGGAGGACGGGTGCGGAGGGTGTCCTCGCCACAATCGGGTATGGTAGCCAATCTGCTGCAATGATGGTTAACTTCCCCCGTGATGGTGGGTGACACGGACTCTCGCCTCAATCTCTCTATCTTTTCTATCATATCAGAACGTCTAAAAAGCCCAATACTAACCACGTTGTGTTATCACGTATAGTCGCTAATTGCCGCTGCCATGGTTTTGTACGGTACCATAGACTCCCTCATCGACTTTTTCAGTTTCACGGCGTGGATCTTCTACGGCGGATCGATGGTCGCTCTGCTTGTTATGCGATACACTAAACCAAACTATCCAAGGCCCTATAAGGTAAACGGTGATCGTCGTTCACACCATGGATCAGGTTAATACCGATGCGAAACTCCATGTTGCAGGTGCCTATCATCATTCCAGTGTTGGTTCTAGTGATCTCCATTTACTTGGTCATTGGGCCGATCATTGACAAACCCACGCTCGAATATCTATACGCGGGATTGTTTATCCTTAGCGGGATGGTATTTTACGTGCCGTTCGTGCACTACAAAATGCACATCCCCTTCATGGGTGAGAGCATAACCATACATCTACAATGTGGTGTGACACTAACGCCATCTCTTGATTTACAGGTAGAATTACGGTGTTTCTGCAAATGCTCTTAGAAGTAGCGCCAACAACTTCAATGTTCGACTAGATAAGAACCCTCTATAGTCTATAACATAAACAAGTGCTCAAGCAGCAAGCAGTTAATAATCCCGTAAACTAAATGTCGTATATTTTGAGTGGAGAGAAAGATTACTCATGGTTACAAGGCTACAGTTACTTACACACGTGTACGCTCAGAAGTGCAAACCGTTTTCGATGTTTTTCGTTCAAACCTCAATCATTGCGCTGTACATCCGGGCGAATTTCATTCAAATATCACACACACACACACGCATTCAAACCACATAATTTTTGATTTCGTAGTTGCACGAATCATTCCTCCTATTGTTTCGTTGGCGGCTCGTGGGGTGCAACACGGCGCCAGCATTTTGTTTCGTCTTCGTTGTACTTCCGTTTCTGAATCTAAAGTCAAAACCAACACACTTGAAAGAGCTGTCTTGAACTTGATCCTGATCTGAACATTGAGCTGAAGCAAACGCAAAGCAATAACATACATAGTGGACGAAAATCAAAACGACGGTTGAAGATACACAAGAGGAAACAAATAATTCAAAAAAGAAGTCTGAATTTTTTATACGATAATCATTATTTTTATATGCATACACATATGCGACATGTGAGTGTAGAGGGGGGAGAATGGAGCGAAAAGGCAAAAAGACACTTGTAACCATGATGCAGAAGATACACGGAGACACGCAGGTCCTACCACGACTTGCTGTTCTTTTTCTTATGTACTATTATTTTATTATCAATTGTTAGTGCTTTAACACGATACTTCATTTTGCGACCGAGGCGTTCATGGTAACACTATGGTATTATCATTCCTTGCCTGAACGCCAGTTGCGTCGTTTTGTTATTTATTTTGATATTTTTCGACGAAGATAATCCAAAACTAAATGAGAAGGAATGCGGATGCAACAAATTGATATTGTTAGCTAGTACGTAGTGACGAGTGGTACCTGGTGAATAAAAGCGATTCGTCAGTTAAGAAGAACAACACAATTGACGCAAGGATTTGGCTAATTTGTACTTTCATTTCACGCGGCATGCATATCAGGTGTTTTCGGACGTTTTGTGAAATGTTAAATGAAATCCAGCTGCTAAACATCGATCTTTTTATTACCTTGTATTGCGACTCGAAGCGCGTTGATGATAATGTATAGTGTTTTATATAATTTTAGGTTTTATTGATATATTTAAATGCAGATGGAGAATTTATTGTTGCCAAAATAACTATATTGTAAAGAGATGATGAATACAATAAATTGTTTTCAAATGACTATGCTGCGAAATCATTGATACCCACAGAACGTGTTATGTTTTTCTAGGTGGAAAGGTGGAAAATGAAGTTTTACACACGAGTGTCGTTTGCAACGCGAAACCCGCTTGTGCAATATTCGAAATGAGGCTTTAAATCGGTTCTAGATCAAAACCTCCTGAACAAAACATACTGGACAAAATATACTGGGCAATAACATACTGAGTAATAACATCCTGAACAAAATATACTGGGCAATAATATACAAAGTAATAACATCCTGGATGAAATAAACTGAGAGAAAAGACACTATGTAGTTTTATCATGTGAAATGATACCTAAATTATGGTTTTCAAATACT